>JAMKCH010017136.1:0-24118 GCA_023653785.1 Ophioderma brevispina
ACTCTAAACTACAACAAATTTTTTAAATAGCCCAAAATCGAGAATGCCCGTTTTTAACCAAAACCACGCGCTGTCGTCAATGATGATCTTGACACACATTCCCAAACATTGGTTCATCGTTGACTTGGACCAGTGAGGCAAAAATGTAAAGATTCACACAAAACCCGGGGTCTGCGATATCGAAAACCCGGGGTTTTGCTATAATTACGGGGGATTACAAAAGTGCAAGTATGAATTTTACCCCAGCCCAAGATATGGAGACACCCCTAACATAAAACAACCTACCCTTAAAAATTAATTAAATACAATCAACAATCCCCCGTACATACCCCCTAAAGATTTTACCACTGGAAATAGTTAAACTGGTAAAGAAGACCGTGTTTGTTAATTAACCTTGTGCTTTCTACTTGAGTAGTGCCGTGAGCACAGTGAGAACGGTGAGCTCTGTGTAAAACCATTCATGCGTTACAATTATACAGCTAGTATTTTGTTCCAATATTGACAATCATACTGTTTCCAGTGGAAACCAGCGCTTTCTCTGCATGACTAATTCTCCTTCTCTATAGGGGTTACCTCAATAATATGATATGATACCACAAAAGAACTATTCTTAATACATACAAACCCTGACTTTTACACTAATTGTAGCCTACAAATACTTACTACAGACATGGCCCTACTTGCAGCATAGACCTGGAGACTGAAGCTGAGCGAAGCCAAGACCACCGCTACTGCCTTCCACCTCAACGACAAAGAGGCTCATCGCCAGCTTCAAATCAACCTCAATGGAGCGCCTCTGTCATACAATCCTACACCAACCTACTTGGGAGTGAAGCTTGACCGGCAGCTTACTTACCGGCAGCACCTCGAGTCCGTATGCGCCAAGGTATTTTCGAGGAATAACCTCCTGTGCCGACTTGCTGGATCTTCATGGGTTGCCAGCCCAACGACCCTACGCACCACTGCCTTGGCTCTGGTCTACAGCACTGCTGAGTATGCCGCCCCGGCATGGTGCAATTAACAGCTCTCACACAAAGAAGCTGGACACAGTACTCAACGAGACCTTGAGAACCATCACTGGCTGCCTCCGTCCTACTCCATCTGAATTCCTACCAGTGCTTTCAGACATTGCACCTGCAGTACTTCGGAGAGAACACCACACGCATAAACTAGTGAATAAGGCCCTGCTGGACAACAAGCACCTGCTGCATAACACTGTCAAAGAATCACACCAACTCGGTAGACAGAGACTGCGCTCTCGCCGACCTTTCTGCCGACACACTGCTAAACTCTCCAATTCCCATTTCAACACTTACAGACATGGAATCCTGCCTGGCTAGATACCCCAAGACCAGATCAACTCTCTATTACACCTAAGACAGAACTACCACCTGGCGACAATCTCCCACGCAAGGAATGGGTAACCTTAAACCGGATTCGCACAGGAGTCGTTCGCTTCAATAGCAATATGCACCGATGGGGGCTGCGGGCATCGCCAGCCTGCCAATGTGGTTCTCTATCACAGACTGCGGATCACATTCTCAATGAGTGCCCTACCTTTCGTCCACCAGTGGACACAGATTTCTCAAACCCCAACCAATCAACAGTGAGTTGGCTCCAACGATTACAACATATTTAGCTGCTGCCTCATACGCAAGAAGAAGAAGAAGCCTACAAAGTGCTAATACTTTTTAGGGAATGTTTAGCATGATCATGAAATGTCTTGTGGTTCCTAATCCTCTTGAACACTTTTTATCCGTAAGTACTGACATGTGTTTAGTACAGTACAGAATAGGCAGATTGCAATGCATTATGGGATTGATTCAAAACACCCTCTGGGTTCTGCTAGAATCATGCATACATACTCACCCCTTATTAAAAAAAATTACAATAAATAATCTGTTCCTCAGTTCAAAATTAACTTCACTGAAGTATGCTTACACATGATATGTTCATTATTGTGTAAATTTTGAAGGAAATCAGAAATCCCTTTGTAGTAAAAGCTTTTCTAACAAAGTGTAATGACATACATTCAAGGATAAGTTGTTCTTATTGACATTCATAAATTGATATTTTCTGCGGTCTGGCATTATAAACTCCTTATAGACTGAAATGACATTTAATTTAAATGAAATGTATATACTTCACGTTGAAGGGCAAACATTGCCATATTTTGATCTACGCGCTTAGAACAAAATTCATATAAGTTTCATATGTATAAATATTTATGTGAATACTTAGTATGTATAACGTTCTAAATCCACACTTGAACATTATGAGAAAATTAGGAAAAAGTTAGAGGTTGTATAATTACATGATAAAAACTTAAACTCCATGTCAAAAAAGCCTACTTTCCAATCATTCTACCAATGCCTCAGCATTTAACACGAGTTAATGAATGTCACATAGCTGATTATAGGTGTTTGTAAATGTGTCATACAGAGTGGAGTAATAAACAGTGCACACGAGAAAATGTACAAACTTTAGACTAATGCCAAACAACATTATGAACACATTCTATTCTATGTTTCAAAATTTTGATTTCATGTGTCGAAATTTAATTATTGAAAAAAAAGTCGCTGATGACGTAATATCAATGTTTTTAAATAATGAATATCTTTTATTTGGAAAAAAAAAGATATCAAAAATCTGCAAATACATTTTGTTGATAAGCTTTATTTCAAATGATTTTATGAGTGACGAGGGCGAAGAACGGTAGAGCGATTATCTATGGTAAAAACTGTGAATGCATATTATCTGTGGTTAAACAACAAATTGATTTCTGTCGATTCCTTCAGGAGAGAGACTTGAGAGAGAGTTGCTCAGCTGAACCGCGTTTTACTTCAATGTGAACTACAGCCATCAGGACACGACCATAAATTGAGAATTCTGCCTCAAAAGTGTTAGCAACCTATACCTAACCTGAGCCTAATAAAAATACGCTTTCCGTTGATACAACGTTGTAGGGAGATGTGTTATTTAAAGATGCCAAAAACAGACACAAACAGAGTCCATTTTTATTACTCACTCTGTACGACACATTTACGAACATTATAGGTGGGCTATAATTGACCAATCTACATTGACCTAGACAAAATTGCTACAGAAGGTGTTCTTGCTGTAACTTGCTGTACAAACCCTCCCAAACAACAAATCAAAAAGGTAGAAAAAAGGAAGCATGGCAAGACATGCTAATTTGCATAAAACCTATGTGCCATTTTTGCCTATATTTTGGTTATTATTCAACATATTAACTCTTGTTTCATTGTTTTACAACATTATTAACTCTTGTTTCATTAAACTGTTTAAGTTATTGTTACATTTGCATAATACGCTTGTAAAATGTGTTGTATTTGATACATTAAAATGGAAGTGAGATGACAATTTTTCAAGATGGCTGCCGTTTTTACGCCAAAATTTTAAATCCCGCCAAATGATGGAGCCGGGTGTCTTGGTGTTGTTCAGTTTCTTCTATAGTGAAAGGTCCAGTCTGGATGGGAAGGGTGTCTGCTATCTTGTGATTAAAGAAAGGTTCATCAAGGTTGGTGTTAGTCTGAATCGGTTTGCCATGTAGAGAGCTAATTTGTTGAAACCCTGTGTGAGGGCACTTTTCAGCGTGGATTCACTTTTGATTTATAGGTGGAAGGTAGCCTTCTTGTCAGTCTTCTCACTCAGGGCCTCCCAGGCAGCAGCATGGTTGTTTTCAAGATGGGTGTCAAGCACTTCAGCCTTGTTCCTCAAGCACTAAGGTGTAAGCATCATCAAGTGCAGCCTAATTAGCAGCATCACGTTTGTGTTTGGAACTTCTAGTGGATTTAGCATGGTGCTTCTTTAGATTTGTTGACTTTGTGTCATTTTTCTCCAAGGTAGCATCTCCAGTGCATTATTTCTTTGTTGGCTGTTGTAAGGATATCATTTACTGTGCTGGAGTTTTTTGTCTTAGCTTGACAACAAGAGTGTTGAACTTGTTATGTGCTGCTACAGTATACTGCTCATAAAGCTTTGGATTTCCCACTATACAGTCGATTGTTCTCATGGGATCTCTGATAAGGGGTTTACTATGAGGATGAATTATCTGGCCCCTACAAGAGACAATGATCAGACTTAACAACCTCAAAATATTTGTAGACTCTGTTAATCCACTTCTTTCTGACCTGAAATGTTAAAAACCAATGTATTTCTTTAAAAAGTTGCATTGTGGGAAATTATGACGTATGTACGTACATGTACGCTTTCTTCTGGACTGATAAAACGAACTCCGTTTGTGTCTGCATTTTTGGCATCTTTAAGTACGATATCTCCCTACAAACGTTGTATCAACCAGGTTAAGGTCGGGCTAGTGTTTTGAAACAAGTAGTCCATTTTGTGCTCTGTCCACGGAGTCACATTAAATGTGCCAGTGTCTCTTAAAATAGAAGATGGTCTAAAATGGCAACAGTTGTGTTTAAAATTAAAAGATTTGTCGTTGTCATTTTACGATAGATAAATCCTCACCATTTTGTGAGCTGATAGTTATAAGGTTCTAAGTGAAATTCTTGGGATTGTGTGTGCTGATAATAATCTTGAAATTTACAGTTGCCAGGCTTTAAAATGATATATATTTTGTTTAGGTTTTTCAAAGGTAAATTTGTTCAAAGGTCCCACTTCCGGGAAAATTCCTTTTTGTTTAGGTTTTCCATATATAGATTTATTCAAATTTTCCGGGATTTAAAAAAAAATATTTTACATTTTATGTGAACTTAAAACGTCTGTATATCAAAATTACCAAATGTTAGTTAGAATTTTGCAATTCTCAGCTCGCGATTTGTTTAAAAATGCATCCTTTTGATACATTTCGTACGTTTTATCTCTCTAGGCACTTCTTCACCTGAAAGGTTGTCATTAATGTTTGTTTTTCGTATGTTGCGTTTTCATTCAACTCTGGCACTTCAACTCTTCCAGAAACTGATGCATGTATCAAGTGTTGCTTTATTTCAAATTATTTTATGATTAAACTAGGGCGAAGAAAATGATATTCCTCTACCTAGCCGATTGAATGAGCTCTATATTAAGCCTATACAATACGCTTTCCGTTGAACAACGTTTGTAGGGAGATATGTTATTTAAGCGGCACTGGCACATTTTCACAAAATAGTGATTTCTTCAATTTGCTCTCAATTTATAGTCTAGGCCATTGGAAACAGATATATTTTACACATGAAACATAACCTACCCCAAAACAGATAGAGACATTGATATGAAGATAAAGATATCCAGGTAATTTATAGGCCAACTTTTAAGTTTTCCATAACTTTAATCAACAAATGTGTATATTACATGAATGTTTTGACTCGTAATCACTGATATTAAAACCACAAAGGTTATAGACCGGTCAAACAGTGGGCATAGCGTGGGAAACATGCATACGGCGTGCGTGTTCTTGTGTTAAACGCCATTTTCGTCGTGTGCTGAATTTCGCGTCGCCGGCGACGTTAAATTACAAAATCGTTCCGTTTACCCATAAGGAAGCTGATTTGGTCTTAATCATTTCGGGTGAGGGCTTTTGTATATAAAAGCTTTCCAACCATGCAAAAATATCGATTTTGAAAAATCTTGAGGGCGCACTATTTTTCAAATGTGCCAGTGTCTCTTTAAAGATGCCAAAAATGCAGACACAAACAGAGTCCATTTTTATTACTCACACTGTATGACACATTACAAACATATATAACGTGCACAAGTACGAGTGAAGAATGAAACAAATACTTTTCTCATGGTGCCTAAAAGGAATATATTTCTTGTAGTAGTCACAGAAATAACTTGTTCGTAGTTTAGAACAAAATAATTATGCATTTGAGTAGGATGTGGAGTGTAAGAAAAAAATCTCTTCACAACCGCTCCTTTCCCCTTCCATCACCTTCCCTGAAGTTATAAATAAAAATGAGCTGGATTAAATAGTAATTTACGATTCTGTTTTTATTGTTAAAAATAGCGGCATAATAATTACCATTATTCCGTAAAACCAACATGATCATAAAGATCAATGCTCTTTGAATGTTATTTTCTAATTTCTAATAGGTTTGCGTTTTTGTCTAAGAGGTTATAGGCGCCTTGCCGCTCTTCTCACTCACATTTTGTTGTTAGTGTTGAAAACTTGTTGCGCAATATTTAGGTGAGGTATTCAAATTAAATCTTAGCATGCGGATGTCGAGTGCGCTCGACACACGCATGAATTGTTGTCAATGTTTTTTTCGTTAAAACATTTCAAAATTATTTATTTTCATGGGCATATTCAAAATCAGCCTAAAATGCATTGAAATCAATCCAAACAAGCCCTAGTCTTTGTTTTTTTTGGTTTTTCCCTGCGAAGATTTGGGAAACCGTCTCAAATGTCACTGACTTATGTGTTATAACATACGACACACGCATGGATTTTTGTCTTTTTGTTGTCGTTAAAACATTTCAAAATTATTTATTCTCATGGGCATATTCAAAATCAGCCTAAAATGCATTTAAATCAGTCCATACAAGCCCTAGTCTTTGTGTTTTGGGTTTGGCCTGCGAATATTTCTCAAATGTCACTTAGATAACTTATACACAATTGCCCAGCACGGAGAGAATTAATAATCATTTGATCTTCCATGTTTATTGCTGCATCACCAGATGATTTGCAAAAGCGATAGAAAATGTGTGAACCAAAACACAAAATATTCTAACAACATTAGTATTTTTAAAATTATCAGAGTGGTTTCAAATGTAGGTAAGGTAAGGTAAAGCTGGCGAACCTGTGAACACACGTTGTGACCGTATCCCGAGGATTAGGCCAAGAAAAAAAACAAGTTTGTCTCAGAAGATCGCGTGCATTATGTTTAAAATTGGTTTTTGACCGCCTAATTTTTTTTTTAGGTTTTACTCACTTTAAATTTAAAAAAAAAATCATTAAAAAAACGAAAAATTGAAAAAGTGGGCCAAAAATGCATTAAAAAACAACGCATTTCGCATTAGCATTTTTCACATTTCTTCTGAGACAAACACAAACAAATGTGCTTTGTGCACAATGATCTGAATTTTAAGTAATAACAATCTTTTTATTGATTATATATATGATTGGTTCAAGAATTTGGAATGTCCAAAACAAATTCTGATACCAATTGGTACACTCAAGAATGTCATTAATATTCTACAAAGACCATTTCTATCGGTTAGGTATAAGTAAAGCTACAGTCTTTTGAACCATGTAGTCCGCTTTGTGCTCTGTCCACGAATTAGCACGATTCATCTTGCTTCTTCACAGTACAGTGGTGGGGACTTTTGTTTGGTCGTTTATCATTTTTCACTTTGATTTTATCATTTTCATTTGTCTATCATAGCCACCCTGTTCGAAGCAAGATATTCATACATATCGTCGCAGGGCGGGAAAAACCTCAATTGTAACTCCAGAGGTCCAATGCAAAACCACATAAAAGTGTGCACATTGGCAAAACCTCAATATGTGGCATTTTGGTCCCATCATGTCTAATTTGAATTTCAAGCCAAATGCGATAGCAAATCTATGGCAGTTTATTTCAGCATCTTGAGTACATAATTATCTAAATATATTTCGAAAGAAAACTTCCTTGTGCAAGTCATTACATCAAATTATTCAGTTTTTTGTGTCTCTCGAATGTTACATATGAGTTTTGTATTGTTACCGTTTTTTTTACTACTGTGAGTTTTGCCTTAAAGGTCAAATGACAGATTGATGTTTTTCCCGCCCATAGACATCTTTAAATCGTTTAGGTGTGAAATGAATCTCGCAATTCATTTTGTGTCCTGCTCCCGTAAGATAACTATTTTTGCGCTGTAAAATGCCACATCCATACTACCGGACCATAAGCTTCTGCTTCCTTGTCGAAGTGTTGTTGTTTGTCGCAGAATCACTTGGTCATTTAAAAATTGACGATTAAAAATTGAAGGTCGGCCACTCAATATTTTCACCTCACGGCCTTTTTATTTTGTACCACATGCGACGGGTTATAGTATGAGGTCAACTTTGGGTCGAACCCCGGCCTCGTACGGAATCCAGCCGATATTTCAAATTAATCACAATACACGGCCATCAAGCGGGGCGGCCAAGAAATCCCAAATTTAGACATCGCAATTGATTAACACGTAAAAGCAAATCTTGATGAAACATCTGAATTATGTCGCCATTATTAAAACTATTGTCAGTGTATAAGTACATAAAATTCACATGATAACCAACATACGAACAAGAATATACAATACATATTAAAACTGAGTACATTAAACAAGAATACCTAAATAAATAATTAAAACATATTTTAAGAAATACCTGCAATAAAAGGTTTCAATGTTTAATAAATAAATATATAAATATTCCACTGGAATACATAAATCTCTAAAACTAATTATAGATAAGAAATACGTAATTTGTGACTGATTTTTCCACCATTAAGATACCCCTCAATTTAATTTACACATGATATTCCCCTGTAATCAAATATTTGGTAGTGATTGCATCATTGACCCGCCGTGGATAGCATAAAATGGACATTGGGTCGCCGCTGTATCATAGTCCGGCTACAACTGTAAAAGAATAGAGTCACTCGTTCAGTTTGGACCTCTTCAACCAACATTAGTTTCACGCTTTATTCTGTTATCGTCCTTGGAGCCGGACTGTGGCTACCCGCCCCGGACTATATCGGCTTTCACACCAGGCACTATACTTACCCTATGGGAATGATCTCTGTATCATATGAAAGCTAATGGTAAAAGCTTTCCGTTGATAACACATCTGTGACGATATATATTGCTTAATGATGAAAACTCAACCTTACTAACTCACTAGTTGGTTACTAAAGCTTGTTCCGCTTATTCACTCCAGGGTTTTGTGTGTTAATTTAATATTGGTATGCCTTTTAATATTAACGCAAGTGGGGTCACATTTTTTCTGCATTTTTCCTCATGTTTATTACATAATAACACTTTTCTCATTATTTACCAGAATTATTTTTCGTTGCGAGTAATGCCTTTAAAATAAATACCTCTCGTCTACACAGTTTTCGTCCAAACGCGATAAAAGGTAGTGTTGAAAACCTTCGAACAGTAGCAGAGTACTGCATATTACGATGTGATAAAGACAAGCAAAGTTGCAAAGCACTTTCCCCTTTTAAACAATTCGCTGGCTGGGTGTCTAAAAATCATGCTTTTCACCACAACGTTTGACTAAATTTCCCGTATTAAGACCTGCTGTCATGAAATAGGTATAAAATAAACAGAAATTACCTAATTTGCTGTTGATTCAAACTCCCATAATAAATATGGATAACAGGTTCTCTTGTATAATTTAACTCTTGAACACAATAGCAAGAATGCACAATGAACTTAAGAGCACTTTCTTCATAACAAGCCTTACGAATGGATGATAGGCTGCATTGTGCCCACAATGTAATCGTTGAGATATCAAATGAGCTTCTAGCAGTGCCGTAGCCAGGTGGGGCCAAAGTGTCCCCTCTGAAAATTGTTTTCAGGGGAAATCGGGAAATAAAACACGGATATTCATGTTAAATCACCCTGTTTCGGATTCTTTCGGATTCTTTTGCCCTGCGACCGGGAAATTTTTGCTTGTGATCGGGACAATTGTTCCACTTACCGGGAAATTGCCCCTCGTAACCACCTGGCTGGTTACGCGCATGGATTTTAGAACTGCAACACGCAGTTATGAATATACGTATCAGCACAAATTGACCTTTGGAAGGGCAATGCATTCGCTTTTGAAATAAATCTAATATATTTTAGACGGAAGACTTCAACATATTGACCATTTCAAAAGCTTGGTCTGGAAATCAACTTCTTCGATTTGTGAATTAGACTCTTTCCTAGCGTTTGGTCTTTTCAGAAGTGGATCAGAAGTGCATCATGGCTCTCTTTTATGATTTCTATACAGCTTTTTGTATTTTCCAGTTGATAACATGGTTATGCCACGTGATCGTTGATTTCCATGTTAACGAAAGCCGCTAATTGGAAAATGACAAGTTTGACAAGGTTGACTCATTCTATCTCAACCTCCTCAGAAGGCTCGCAGGGGCTAGATGGGGTGCATCTTTGACACTTTACATAAATCAACCGTTTCTTTGGCATATTCAACTGCTGAATACGGTGGACCAGTATGGAGTCACAGTGTACATTCACACAGGATTTATGTCGTTCTGAATGATGCAATACGACTTATTAATGGTTGCCTTTTGGCAACGCATGTAGAATATCTTCCTATTCTATCTGGTATAGCTCCTGCAAACCTGTGGAGCCTTCAGACAATAAAGTTCACCAAGATGAGTGATGAACCTGGTAGCCTAATCCCTTACTAGCATAATTCCACGGAATCACTTTGCTATCCAATCCATGACAATGCAGTCACAGTATCCCTATCAATCATTCTGGACCAATACAGAGTGCAAAATAAACTTGAGAGCACTTTCTTCATAACAAGCCTTACGAATGTATATGATAGGCTACATTGTACCCACAATGTAGTCTTTGAGATATCAAATGAGCGTTTAGAAGTGCAACACACAGTTATGAATTACGTATCAGCACAAATTGACCTTTGGAAGGGTAATGCATTGGCTCTTTAAATAAATCTGATATAATTTCGACGGAAGACTTCTTCTTGGAATTAGACTTTTTCATAGCGTTTGGTCTTTTCAGAGGTTGAACAGAAGTGCATCATGGCTCTCTTTTATGATTTATATACAGCTTCTTGTATTTTCCAGTTGATAACATGGTTATGCCACGTGATCTAGAAATGCCGTTAAACCCGGAAGTAAAATCAATCGTTGGTTCCATGTTAACAAAAGCCGCTAATCGGAAAATGACAAGTTTAAAACTCGCCAAATTGAGAAGAGCTTGGTCTCACCTCTGTGACAATAGTGATCGTTTAGGAAATAAGTTTAAAACAAAATGGCTCAGCAAAAAAAAAAAAAAATAAATAAATGTGTTTTTTGATTATGTGCTTGTTTGTTTATTCTTTACCTAGGTCCATATTCAATACAGATGGTCTAAGCAATACGTACCAATAGCAGTTTGTTGATAGCCCATCTAGCAAACCCAAAGGTCTGCGACCTTGATAGGAAACCATCGATCAACCTCAACACTCTAAAAAAGGAGGGGGGGGGGCTCGCTCATTTTCATCCTCAGCAACCCCGATATAATATGTTGAACCAAAATAATTGACTAACTGTATCCACTCTAGCCATTCTATTCCACAGAATCTACAAGATAATTGCAATATTTTTCGTATTAGATGCACTGTAGAGGAGTTCTCCTCTACAATGCATTTAATAGGAAAAAAATATTAAATGCATTGTAAAGGAGGCTCGGGGCTTACCCATCAGAACACAACCAGATAAGCACAACACTTGGTTCTGGCGACGAGTATAAATCTCTAAATGTTATTTAGCTTATTGGGAGGACCTTTTATGCTTTTCAGAGTATCCCGACGTTATGAGATATATGAAATGTAACTCTTGTATGACCTACATTCTGCTAACAACATATAATTTTACTCTTGATCAAAGCAAGTAATTTGAAATTGATACTTGCGAGGGTGTGCTAACTTCGTATGAGATGTATTTCCAGCGAATGACTAATTTTGAGGTAGTAAAAGAAGAAGGGCAGTGCGTCTGTAACTCGACCAAAATCAACTTGCCAACAATAATGTGATAATATTATGTTCTCAATGATTCAGTATGTTAATCACGTGATAGAGTAATGAACTTTAGCGAGATTCCAACGATCTTGTTTGCAATGAGTAATTCCGTCGTTGTTTTGTTCTTTAAAAAGGTTAACGCTATATAAGGCACCATTCACAAATCTGCAAAACACGGCAGTTGTATTTACTTTTTGCCAAACAGCAACACAAAAACAAGGACATATTATAAACAGTATTCCACGGGGGCAATTTCTACACAGATTTTATCCACCAACGGATGCATTTCGGCAGTCGAAACAAACTTAAGCCTTATATTGCCAAGACAAGAGGGAAATGTTTAAAAATACTAGATGATTGGCCAAAAAGGTTTACGGTATATTTAGCCCCAAAACTGACAATCTTAGCTGCCCTAGAAAGAAGAGATCGACGATACTATCCAGAAATAAGGTTTTCACACGGGCGAACTTTAAATAAAAGCGACGATTTTTGATTTGTTTTTACTTTTAGCACCATGTCAGTAAGAAATATATGGATTATTTACTGTAATGACACCCCACACCACACACACTCACCCACACATTCTTGTACACACCGACACACCGATGTGAAAGTAATCATAGTCCGGCAGGTATCATAGTCCGGGCTCCATATATGACAACGGAATAAAGCGTGAAACTAATGTTGCGTGACTACAAATTCGGACTTAGAGTTTTTTCCTATCCCACCAGAGACATTCGGTAGTTGGTATAATTCAGACATAATTCATAATGACATCAACCATGTCAACACGTACACTCCAATTTACACACCTACTAAAATGTACATCGTCAAATCGTGGACATCAAATAAAGTGGAAGAAGAAGTTAACAGAGCAATAAAAAACGGTTTGGTTTTTTGTGAGCTAATAATAATTTTCACATTTTACAGACTTTAAACTGATATATAATTTCTTTTTTCAAAATGTAAATTTGTTCCGGGAAATTAAATTCCTTTTTGTTTAGGTTTTCCAAATATAAATTTTGGTCAAATGTTCCGCGAAAATTCTTTTATTTTACATTTTCATTGTGAACTTACAACGTCCATATATCAAAATAACCAAACTGTTAGTTGGAATCTTACAATTCTCAGCTCGCGATTTGTTTAAAAACGCATCCTTTTGATACATTTCGTACATTTTATTTTTCTAGGCATGTATGAACTACAAAATAAGACAATACATAAACATTTTCTTCCCTTGAAAGGTCACTAATGTTTGTATTTTGTATGCTGCGTTTTCATTTAACTCTTCCAGAAACTGATGCATGTATCAAATAGCTTTATTTCAAATTATTTTATGAGTGACGAGGGCGAAGAAAGGTAGAGACATTATCTATGGTAAATTGTGACTCCGTAGACCGACCACAAATTGGACTACTTGATTCAAAAAACTGTAGCTTAACCTATACCTAACCGATGGAAATGATCTCTATATTAAGCCTAATAAAATACGCTTTCCGTTGATACAACGTTTGTAAATTGTAGGGAAATATGTTATTTAAAGATGCCAAAAATGCAGATGCAGAGTGCATTTTTTACTCACTCTGTATGGCACATTCACAAACATATAACATTCACAAGTACGAGTGAAGAATGAAACAAATACTTTTCTCATGGTGTGTAAAATGAATATATTTCTTGTAGTAGTCACAGAAATAACTTTAAAACAAAAATAACTATGCGAGTATAGTAGGATGTGGAGTGTAGGAAAGAAATATCATCACAACCGCCCCTTCCTCCATTATCCATCACCTTCCTTGAAGTTATAAATAAAAATGAGCTGGATTAAATAGTAATTTACGATTCTGTTTTTATTGTTAAAAATAGCTGTATAATAATTACCATTATTCCGTCAAACCGACATGATCATAAAGATCAATGATCTTTCAATGTTATTTTCTAATTTCTAATAGGTTTGCGGTTTTTGTCTAAGAGGTTATAGGCGCCTTGCCGCTCTTACCACTCACAATTTGATGTTAGTGTTGAAAACTTGTTGCGCAATATTAGGTGAGGTATTCAATTTAACTCTTAGCATGCGGATGTCGAGTGCGCTCGACACACGCATGGATTTTTGTCAATTTGTTGTCGTTAAAAACATTTCAAAATTATTTATTGTCATGGGCATATTCAAAATCAGCCTAAAATGCATTGAAATCAGTCCAAACAAGCCCTAGTCTTTGTGTTTTGGGTTTGGCCTGCGAAGATTCTCAAATGTCACTGATATAACTTATACACAATTGCCCAGCACGGAGAGAATTAATAATATCATTTTATCGTCCATGTTTATTGCTGCATCACCAGATGATTTGCAAAAGCGATAGAAAATGTGTGAACCAAAACACAAAATATTCTAACAATATTAGTATTTTTAAAATTATGAGAGTGGGTTTCAAATGTAGGTAAGGTAAAGCTGGCGAACCTGTGAACACACGTTGTGACCGTATCCCGAGGATTAGGCCAAGAAAAAAAAAACCAAGTTTGTCTCAGAAGATCGCGCACATTATGTAATAAAATTGAATTGATTCAGCCCAAATTTATTGGTCGAGCTATGAGTTGCAAAAATATTGGGCGAGACGCAGTTGAGCCCAATATTTTAAAACTCATAGCGACACCAATAAATATTGGGCGCAAATCATCCAATTTTATCATTATCATGCGTAGAATCCGATATTATCGCGTATCGGACACCTCAAAGTATGATAATGTTTAAAATTGGTTTTTGACCGCATAATTTTTTTTTTTAGGTTTTACTCACTTTAATTTTTTTGTAAAAAAATCATTAAAAAAATGAAAATTAAAAATTGAAAAAAGTGGGCCAAAAATGCATTAAAAAAAACCAACGCATTTCGCATTAGCATTTTTCTAAAAAAAAAAACGCATTTCGCATTAGCAATTTTCACATTTCTTCTGAGACAAACACAAACAAATGTGCTTTGTGCACAATGATCTGAATTTTAAGTAATAACAATCTTTTTATTGATTATATATATGATTGGTTCAAGCATTTGGAATGTCCAAAACAAATTCTGATACCAATCGGTACACTCAAGAATGTCCTTATAAAGAGTAATTACAGTAATTACACTTATTTTGATAATGTCAATTCTGATGTGGCGATTTTAGTGTCCAGATTTAAAACTTGCGTTGCATTTCAACGATAACAAGTCTTAATATTTGTTTAACTAAAGCACCTTTAACACATGGCCGTTGTTGTTGTTTTATTTTGGTTTTTAATTTAATTGTTTGGTTAACTTCTTTTAATTTTTTAAAATGTTTTCGCGGTACCTGGCGTATTATCTCGGATACTGATATTATACTTTCTCCGACCCCGGCTTACTGTTACAAGGTCCCACATTGATAGGATTAGGATTTCGTACATGAACGCCGTGGTTGTGAGCTTGACTACATTTTACATGGTGAACAAAGCAACAAAACACACACAAAGAAGAAGAAGAAAAAAAAAACACACACTTTAAAATAAATTTAAAAAAATGGAAATTGTCTTATAAGTTCTTATTGGCCCTATACATGTAGAGAAGCATACTAGGATATCTGCTCACAAACCTAGTATCAACGAAAAGTTTTTCTATTATCATTAATATTCTACAAAGACCATTTCTATCGGTTAGGTATAAGTAAAGCTACAGTCTTTTGAACCATGTAGTCCGCTTTGTGCTCTGTCCACGAATTAGCACGATTCATCTTGCTTCTTCACAGTACAGTGGTGGGGACTTTTGTTTGGTCGTTTATCATTTTTCACTTTGATTTTATCGTTTTCATTTGTCTATCATAGCCACCCTGTTCGAAGCAAGATATTCCTACATATCGTCGCAGGGCGGGAAAACCTCAATTGTAACTCCAGAGGTCAAATGCAAAACCACATATATAAAAAGTGGGCCCCAGTGCTAAAACCTCATATGTGCATTTTGGTCACATCATGTTCTAATTTGAATTTCAAGCCAAATGCGATAGCAAATCATAATGGCAGTTTATTTCAGAATCTGGAGTAAATAATTATCTAAATATATTTAGAAAGGAAACCTTTCTTGTGCAAGGCATTACAGCAAATTATTCAGTTTGTTGTGTCTCTCGAAAATGTTACATATGAGGTCTTGTCATGTTACCGTTTTTACTACATGTGAGGTTTTGCTCTTAAAGGTCAAATGCAGATATGAGGTTTTTCCCGCCCATAGACGATAATTAAATAGGTGTGAAATGAATCTCGCGATTCATTTTTGTGTCTAATGCCGTAAGATACGAGTTTTGCGCTGTAAATGCTCACATCCTATACTACCGTGACCATAAGCTTCTCGATGTCTTTCGAAAGTGTTGTTGTTGTCGCAGAATCACTTGGTCATTTAAAAAATATATTAATTGACGTTAAAAATTGAAGGTCGCCCCACTCAATATTTTCACTTCACGGCCATTTTATTTTGTACCACGGCGACGGATTAGAGTATGAGGTCAACTATGGGTCAAACAGGCCTCGTACGGGAATCCAGGCAGATATTTCCAAATTTAAATCAACAAATAAACGGCATTCAAGCAGTGGGCGGCCAAACAGAAATCCAAAAATTTAGACAATCTGCCAATTGATGTCTACGTAAAAGCGAATCTTGATGAAAAATTCTGACTTATGTCGCCATTATTGAAAACTATATGTCAAAGTACATAAAATTCACAAACCAAATACGAAACAAGAATATACAAAAGTCAATATTAAAAATAAAGCACATTTTAAAACAGAATACCTAAATAAATAATTAATTTTTTTAAATGAAATACATGCAATTAATAGGTTGTAAATGTATAATAAATAAATATATATAAATATTCAAGGATAATTATATAAATCTCAAAAAACTAATTATAGATAAGAAATACGTAAATTATGACTGGGTTTTACACAATTAAAGAGTCCCGGAAATGCAAAAAGAATTGACGTGGTTTGTGCCAAGTCTACAAGAGGGCTAAAAAGATTTCAATATGTGGTTGGTTGATGGAATCTAGTGAAACTATTGAATTTTTCGAGGAGTAATATAAATTCCAGGTGGAATGGTGTTGAATCTATTCATTGACACTGACTGAAAAACCAATAGTTTATCTAATGATGTCAATGGTATACAGTGTATTTTTTTCTAGCCCTGTTTATTGGAATGGAAGTCCCGTAAAGACTTGTAGTAGTTATCAACCATTTCATGGGACCTTTAAGGGGGTATTGGGTCTGCATTTGGTAAAATAATTGTTCCATTACGAAAAGGAGATAAAGATAATGCAATGCTATTGTTCTGCGCTTGTCTATCGGGAATGAAAGAGGGAGGGAATACGTTAATACCCCAAACCAAAACCCCCCAAAATCTCTCCGCCCAAGTGCAGGCGAGGGATAAGAGAAACAATGCCCGAACGGGGAAGCAACTGCCTCAACCCTGGTTGGGAATCTGATGCAAAAATGGACAATGGAAGCAGGCAGATGACTTCAAAACCCAACCAGGTGGGAAGCGAGTAGGGGTCTAAGAGAAGGCACCTACGCTGACCGCGCGGCCCCCCAAGCAATGTTTCCCCAGGGAGAGAAGATGAAAATATTTGCAACCAGGGAGGTTGGTGGAAGCAAATTGCAGCTATGTGACCACAGGCTGAGAATGTGCAGCCTAATCCAAATAGGCCAACTGAGGTCCTCCAAACAAGGGTGCCAAAAACACGGTAAGCGACAAGTAGGACATCCAGATAGAGTTTCAGATGGATGTCCATGTCCAGATGAGTGGCACTAGGATATCCAATAAAACCAGTTAGGAAACCTAACTTTCCCCTTATTGTGTAGATTGTAATCTACAAAATGCATTTTATTATTGCGATCGCAATCGTACATCGGTCCCTGATATGCTATCAAAGGAAGCATGTAACGGCGGAAATTTGCCAAAAACCATAGGTCGCCTATCTTTATCATGTGAAAAATTTAAATGGGTTTATATTTAAGAATATTTTAAAAGATATTAATTTTATATACGCCATTTAACGCATTTAATTTTGGCTAAGTCGAAGTAAATAACTACTTATATGTATTTTTGTTCCATAATTTAGAAGTAACTAAATGTACTGGGTAAGTGATTTTTATGTATTTTATTGTTTTCTCCTCACCCTGCATATTAAGAAAAAATTAATTTTAAAAATAATTACAGGACAATGGATTTCGATGATGTCTTTTGTTCATAATATTATGATAATTCAGTAATAAAGGTGAATGTTAAACAAAATCCATATTTAACATCAAACGCGCCTCAATTTGTCGAACCTGGTTCGAGGTCTATAACTCGTTTCGTTAACATACGCAAACAAACCAAAACGAAAACGAACGTAACTAGAGAACGCTACATGCTATGCACATTAATTTGGCACACATATTTGAGACATATATGGCTAAGTAACCATGAAGCCGATTTTCCAAATTGTGTTCCAAGTTACAAATTAACGCCATGAAGTTATGTGATTGGTCGATTGTCGGTTGCAATGGCAACGGTATCAAAAATCCGTCCCTTCATCATGGATCCTGCGTATTAACCCCTGCTATGCCACCAGGTTTCTGTCCCAGTAGCGTTGTTTTATTAGTTAGTACGTTCGGGGGGTTCAGTGTTTAAGTCGCCACTCAGAGCCTTACGTTGGTTACCAACCATGGCAAACCAAGCAAAAATTGTCATGAATTTTAAAACTTTTGTGGGGGGGGACCCCCAATGGGCTACACTATGTATGTGTAACATATATATAACCACTATTTAGGAAATTAAGAAAAATCACTTCAGAGTTCCCTGCTTTCAGACCCATACCCCTCCCTAAGATACCCCTCAATTTAATATGCACATTGATATAACCCCTGTTATCATATTAGTAGTGATTTGCAGCATTGACCGCCGTGAATAGCATAAAATGGACTGCCTGATTTAAACCAGGTGTAGAAGTAATCAATTGTCGCACGCGTACTCATAGTCTGGCACAACAACGGTACAGAGTAGAGCACTCGAGTCAGTTGACCTCTCACGCAACATTAGTTTTCACGCTTTATTCCGTTTATCGTCTATGGAGCCCGGACTGTGGCTCCCCCGGACTATATCTTGCTTTCACCCGGCATATACTTACCCGATCGGAATGATCTCCGTATCAAAATAAAGCTTAATGATAAATCTTCCGTTTGATACACATCGGTGTGAAGAGATATAGTGCTTAATGATGAAAGCAGCTCAGCCTGTTACTAACTCATCTATTTTTGTTTACATAAAGCTTGTTACGCTTATCACTCCGGTGTAATTTAGTACATTCGTATGCCTTTTAAATATGACGCAGGAGGGGGCACATTTTTCCGCACTTTTCCTCATGTTTCTTTTTAATAAAACCGTTTCCTCAGTTATACCAGAATTATTTTTCTTTCGAATAATGACTTTAAAATAAAATACCTCTCGCTACACAGTTTTTCGTCCAAACGCGATAAAAGGTAGTGTTGGGGAAAACCTTCGAACAGTAGGCAAGTACTGCATATTACGATGTGATAAAGACAACAAAGTTGCAAATAACACTTTCCCCTTTTAACATCGCTGGCTGTGTGTCTAAATCATGCTTTTCACCACAACGTTTGACTAAATTTCCCGTATGAAGACCGCTGTCTGAAAAATAGGTAAAATAAACAGAAAATTACCTAATTTGCTGTTGATTCAAACTCCCATAATAAATAAGGGATAAAAGGTTCTCCTTGTATATTTAACTCTTGAACACAATAGCAAGAATGCACATGAACTTGTTGCTTCATAACAAGCCTTACGAATGGATGATAGGCTGCATTGTGCCCCACAATGTAATCGTTGAGATTCAAATGACTTCTAGTCATGCAGTAGCCATGTGGGGGCCAAAGTGTCCCCTCAGGAAACTTGTTTTTCAGGGGAAATCGGAACTAAAACACGGATATTCAGGTTAATCAGTCCGTTTCGGATTCTTTTGCCTGCGACCTGGAAATTTTTGCTTGGGTGATCGGGACAATTGTCCACTTACGGCGGAAATTGGCCCCCTCGTACCCACCTGGCTGGTTACGCGCATGGATTTTAGAACTGCAACACGCAGTTATGAATATACGTATCAGCACAAATTGACCTTTGGAAGGGCAATGCATTCGCTTTTGAAATAAATCTAATATATTTTAGACGGAAGACTTCAACATATTGACCATTTCAAAAGCTTGGTCTGGAAATCAACTTCTTCGATTTGTGAATTAGACTCTTTCCTAGCGTTTGGTCTTTTCAGAAGTGGATCAGAAGTGCATCATGGCTCTCTTTTATGATTTCTATACAGCTTTTTGTATTTTCCAGTTGATAACATGGTTATGCCACGTGATCGTTGATTTCCATGTTAACGAAAGCCGCTAATTGGAAAATGACAAGTTTGACAAGGTTGACTCATTCTATCTCAACCTCCTCAGAAGGCTCGCAGGGGCTAGATGGGGTGCATCTTTGACACTTTACATAAATCAACCGTTTCTTTGGCATATTCAACTGCTGAATACGGTGGACCAGTATGGAGTCACAGTGTACATTCACACAGGATTTATGTCGTTCTGAATGATGCAATACGACTTATTAATGGTTGCCTTTTGGCAACGCATGTAGAATATCTTCCTATTCTATCTGGTATAGCTCCTGCAAACCTGTGGAGCCTTCAGACAATAAAGTTCACCAAGATGAGTGATGAACCTGGTAGCCTAATCCCTTACTAGCATAATTCCACGGAATCACTTTGCTATCCAATCCATGACAATGCAGTCACAGTATCCCTATCAATCATTCTGGACCAATACAGAGTGCAAAATAAACTTGAGAGCACTTTCTTCATAACAAGCCTTACGAATGTATATGATAGGCTACATTGTACCCACAATGTAGTCTTTGAGATATCAAATGAGCGTTTAGAAGTGCAACACACAGTTATGAATTACGTATCAGCACAAATTGACCTTTGGAAGGGTAATGCATTGGCTCTTTAAATAATCTGATATAATTTCGACGGAAGACTTCTTCTTGGAATTAGACTTTTTCATAGCGTTTGGTCTTTTCAGAGGTTGAACAGAAGTGCATCATGGCTCTCTTTTATGATTTATATACAGCTTCTTGTATTTTCCAGTTGATAACATGGTTATGCCACGTGATCTAGAAATGCCGTTAAACCCGGAAGTAAAATCAATCGTTGGTTCCATGTTAACAAAAGCCGCTAATCGGAAAATGACAAGTTTAAAACTCGCCAAATTGAGAAGAGCTTGGTCTCACCTCTGTGACAATAGTGATCGTTTAGGAAATAAGTTTAAAACAAAATGGCTCAGCAAAAAAAAAAAAATAAATAAATGTGTTTTTTGATTATGTGCTTGTTTGTTTATTCTTTACCTAGGTCCATATTCAATACAGATGGTCTAAGCAATACGTACCAATAGCAGTTTGTTGATAGCCCATCTAGCAAACCCAAAGGTCTGCGACCTTGATAGGAAACCATCGATCAACCTCAACACTCTAAAAAGGAGGGGGGGGGGCTCGCTCATTTTCATCCTCAGCAACCCCGATATAATATGTTGAACCAAAATAATTGACTAACTGTATCCACTCTAGCCATTCTATTCCACAGAATCTACAAGATAATTGCAATATTTTTCGTATTAGATGCACTGTAGAGGAGTTCTCCTCTACAATGCATTTAATAGGAAAAAAATATTAAATGCATTGTAAAGGAGGCTCGGGGCTTACCCATCAGAACACAACCAGATAAGCACAACACTTGGTTCTGGCGACGAGTATAAATCTCTAAATGTTATTTAGCTTATTGGGAGGACCTTTTATGCTTTTCAGAGTATCCCGACGTTATGAGATATATGAAATGTAACTCTTGTATGACCTACATTCTGCTAACAACATATAATTTTACTCTTGATCAAAGCAAGTAATTTGAAATTGATACTTGCGAGGGTGTGCTAACTTCGTATGAGATGTATTTCCAGCGAATGACTAATTTTGAGGTAGTAAAAGAAGAAGGGCAGTGCGTCTGTAACTCGACCAAAATCAACTTGCCAACAATAATGTGATAATATTATGTTCTCAATGATTCAGTATGTTAATCACGTGATAGAGTAATGAACTTTAGCGAGATTCCAACGATCTTGTTTTGCAATGAGTAATTCCATCGTTGTTTTGTTCTTTAAAAAGGTTAACGCTATATGGCACCTTTCACAAATCTGCAAAACACGGCAGTTGTACTTACGTTTGCCAAACAGCAGCACAAAGACAAGGACATATTATAAACAGTATTCCCTGGGGGAATTTCTACAAAGATTTTATCCACCAACGGATGCATTTCGGCAGTCGACACAAACTTAAGCCTTATATTGCCAAGACAAGAGGGAAATGTTTAAACATACTGGATGATTGTGGGTTCGTGTAGAATGGAATTGACCAAAAAAGGTTATAGGTATATTTAGCCCCAAATTGACAATCGTAGCTGCCCTAGAAAGAAGAGATCGACGATACTATCGAGAAATAGGGTTTTCACACGGGCGAACTTTTGCAAATAAAAGCAACGATTTTTGATTTATTTTTACTTTTAGCACCATGTCAGTAAGAATAACAACCCACAACACACACACTCACCCACACATTCTTGTACACACCGACACACCGGCAAAATGCGGACTTGGGGTTTTGTTCCTATCCCACTGCGGACATTCGATAGTTGGCATAATTCAGACATAATTCATATTGACATCAACCATGTACACCATGCACTCCAACTTACACACCAACCGAAATGTACATCGTCAAATCGTGGACACCAAATAAAGTGGAAGAAGTTAACAGAGCATTAATCAATACCGGCCGAATAAGGCAATCGCAACGATTCTGACTGTGGATGTCCCCGTTTCCTGTGTGTCCGCGGTTAGAAGGTGCTTTCTCATGTGTGTGTCCGCGGATTGGCGGTGCTTACTAACAAACGCACACACGCACAACACACCCAACACACTACCGCCACATACACCCACATCCAAAATACTAGAGCGTTTTCATCATGAGAGAATGTATCTTTGCAGTTCACTCCCACTGGTCGCCCAACGCAAGCATGACAGCGACAACACTACAGTTGAGACTGACTGCAAACTAAGTAATACAATTGTGATACTATTTTTGCAGGTGTAAGTATTCTTCTGCGTACCTTTGCCTCAACAAAATGTTTTGAAGCTAACTGTAGGTAATAAACATAGGCGACGATGAAGATCAAAAACAAGCGGCACCATAAAATGTTTTGCTTGAAAAGGACGGGGTTTTATAATGTTTAGTGGGAGCACGCAACAATTTCTTTTTTGTTTCTTTCGTAAGCTATCTGAGGATACTCACGATTGAGGCGGGTGGTACCTAATATTAACTCATAGAGTAGAAAGTAGCCAATGTTATTGATTGATGCCAAATGGTATGATAGAAAAGTGTAGTATAAAGAGCGTCTTATGGAAAGTACGGGCATATTTACCTATACAGGGAGTCCAAAAAAGTGGTGCAAGCAGGTAAACTCCGATTTCCTCAAAAATACTGAAGCTTATTGAATTTCATTTTCATGGAGGTTCTTAAATATCCTCTATTTATAATTGTGCAAATCCCATGACATGCGCCACGCAATGCTTACGATTACAGGGTGAGTAAAAAAAAACTTTGACCCAGTTTGTGTCCGCCATTTGAATTTGTAAGCTAATATGTCTAACATATGTGGTATCATCTGACAGCTTATTTCGTTGTCTTTAATTTGCTGCAAAGAGCATTAGATCGGTTAGTAGAGACCGAGTCCAGTCGTTTGAATCCAAGAGTCTGTTTTGCGCTCGCAAAGGATTCCAATACAAATAAACGGGTCCAGCGAGGACAAATCAGGGTCCGAAGGAAGACATCGCGGCTATTATTGACTGCAGAATAAATATGGTCGCTATGTAACCCCACCAATTGTCACAAGTGATCACGATGCTCTCTTTAACGTTTCTACGTCCTCATCACCCATAAAAATCATTTGAAACATAAATAACGTGATACATGTATCAGTTTGAGGTTTCTGGAGGCGTGAAGAATCGACCATATTAAGGAACAGACATAGGTGACAACCTTTTGAGGATTAAAGATTGTCTATATTGTACACCAAAAATATGCCAAATGTTTTAAAAAAGGGTTTCAAAAAACAATTTACCATTATCACTATATTTGTACACCCTTAAGAGGGGGGGGGGGGGGGAGGGGGGGGGGGGGGGGGGGGGGGGGGGACCACTTTATGTTTTTTGAATAAAATAGGACATGCCCTTATATCATGTGGGGAGTCATTTTGTTAGTTGGCCACCGTGCATTTAAA
>JAMKCH010017137.1:0-66766 GCA_023653785.1 Ophioderma brevispina
CAAATATCTCAGATAATTTGGCTGCTAAACACAGAGCTGCGATGTACACGCGTCCGTTTTGTATGGCGGCCAAAACGGAATTGAGGAAGAGGGATGGTCGACAGGGTGTGACCTGGGGTCACTGGTCGAGTCCATTCTCTTTTTTAGGGGTGCTAAAATGGTATTTTGGGGCATTTCACTTCTCAGAAGGAAAATGCATATGTTTCAGTCAACATTGGTGTAAAGGAAATCAGTTCAGTGTAATGATTTAATGCTGAATACATAAAATATGTTCTGCAGGTGTCCAAAAGCTGTTACAATTGAACACAATCTGCAAGAATTATTTTAACACCTCTAGAATGCATTTCGAAAGCATCCAGGCACGTCAAGTGTTCTACACATTTTGCAGTGTAGAGGCGTGTACATAGTGTCTATATAAATGTTTTATGCTTTACACTTATGAGATATATGTATTTGGTTACTAGAAACCCTTATTTGGCATTTCTCTGTAATCAAAATTTTTTATATTCAAGATGGCAGCCAATATAGCAGCCTTTAAAGATATTTAAAACCTATATTATATCTTTATTATAGGTAGTTACATCAACTAATTATTATTATAAAGGTGTAAATGAAGGTATGGGATAAGTATTTGACAATTTGACATCCTTATCTGGCATTTTTGTTTTGTGAACATGCAAAAATGTCAAGATAGGGGCCAATATGGCTGTCTTTTTACTTTCTTTAAAACCTATAAATTATGATACATCTGTATTGCATTTAGTTATAGCATCCAAATTGATTATTAAAGTTTAAATTAAAGTATGAGATCTATGTCTTTGAACATTACAAACTAGCGTCTGGTATGTTTGTTTTGACAACATGCTTAATATTCAAAATGGCGGCCAATATATTATGAATATATGACAATTCTTAAAAGGCAGTCATATTAGCTGCCATCTTGATTGGTAAGCATGTTAACACACTTGAAATGCTAGATATGAGTTCCTTTTGGGTATAGAGCCCAGATTTATGCCTCTATCACAAACACTTGATGAGTTATGGTCAATTGGATGATTTCGGGGCATATTGGATTTCGGGGTGGGCATATTGGATTTGATTGTAATGTTTTGATCAAATCACAACAAGAACCTGTCCAGTAGATTCCTCGTGTTTTAAAACCTGGATATAGAACATAAAATTATGGCCATTTGAATGTATTTGAGAGTGGTAGCGGCCATATTGGATTTCTAGATAATGCCACTGCACGAAATTTTGCACACCCTCCAGATATTATTGGCCTAGGTCCTTATAAACAAAAATCAATCGATAGGAAAAGTCTGTACTCCATTTCCACCCTGCGCCCACAATTCCTCCTGACTATGTGTGACGGAAAACTGTGTGATAGAGTCAATCAATATGTCACTCTACATATATTCTTAAAAATTTGGTGCCACACAACAGATTCCTGACAACTCCGAAATGTTTAAAAAAGAAACTGAAAGCCTTGGGTCTGGATCAATTTTTGTTTAACAAAACTAATACATTTCACAAAGATTTTGGATTCAATTATGATGCTTGTCAGGTGTGGTGTACGTACATGCATACTTATAACATAGTCCTACACAGAGGGCACATGTGGTCCAGTTGATAAGCGCCCAGCCCGCACGCCAAAGGTTGTGGGTTCGAGCCCCCGCTGGGCCAATGTGTTTCACCCTTGAGTAAGGGGCTATACCTCAATTACTACTCTCTACCCAGCTGTATAAATGGGTACCGGCATTATTCAATGTTGGGGAGGTAACAGACTTGCTGTAGAAGAGGTGTGGCGATCCCACTACAGCAACAATATATGGTGGATTCTGGCCCAAACGATTCGAAAGAGAGATGTGGGCACTCCGTTCCTGTGTACACAGGTCCGTCCCCTTTACCCTTGCCTTTACCTACACATACCCCTACCTACTTCATTTACCTGCTCACAAACATGCACAGCATAAGCACACATAGCTGTAGTCTCTTTCTCTCACTCACTCTCTCTCTCACACACATACACAAACACACACACACACTATCATATTACAGACATCCACATGCACACCCACACATGCCTTTGCAATGTGAAATTGCAAACTAACTGTGATGTCCCCTTGTGTACAAAAACAAGAACACAAATGCATCTCACATATTACTCTCAAAACAATGGGCCCATTTGACAGTACACATTGCATGTTGAGGACCTACACCTTACAGCAAAATCCAGCCATATGCATTTTACCCTATTGGCAATTTTAAAATTTACATGATCTCTGTTAACTTACGACATCCACAGTATCTGCAGTAATGCTGATACGTCTTAGTCAAGATCCAGTTTGCAATGGTCACAGATACACAAAAAACACAGACAAAGACAGACACACACACACACACTCACCATCAGGACAATCAGCAAGAAGAACGCAGGTAAGGCCATATAGTACATAGCCATCGTCACACTCGCACCCCTCAACACAGTGCTCAGTACAGTCTTCGATTACTTCTGGCTTTCGGCAGGTTGCCGGACAAGCTGACATGCAGTGGTTATAGGTAGATCCTGCCGGACATTGTGGAGCTGCAAGAGTTCACACCACAGAAATTATTGTAATAATTTTTGTTTATACAGTGGGTATGATTTAAGATTAAATATTGCTTACACACAGTAGTCTATGGGGAAAATGGTCTGTTTCTTTCACATTTAAAACTTTTACAGAGGAAATACAATATCATTAGCTAAAATCAGCAAATGACCAAATTTTCAACATATTGCGACCAGAATTGTTTTAGTTGTATGCTCTATGGTCGGTACGGCTCATAGTGGGCCAGATGATTTCTCAAGATGACTGTCAAAAACTGGACTAAGAAGATATTGTCCCTCGTCCTTTTTCATGGTGGTTCCCTTCTTTCTAAAACCTATTACTTCCTTAATCCAACATCTATACAAATCATTCTCTCTACCAATAATTGAAGCATTTTCCCAGTCAATAAGACCGGGCAATAAGATGATTTTTATCTACAGTGTTATCTGTGATGGCTGATTTGTAAATCACAGATTGGTACCAACAGATCCAGTTTGGATTCCAGAAGATTATTTCATAATGTCCAATTGATGTTCTTCAATACATTTTTAAGCTTTCTGCCAGTTTCATCAATATATTAAAGTGCACAATTTCTACACGGAACCAAATAGATAACACCTGGGGCATTTAGCGGGTCTCTTATCTTTCGGATTGACAAGCATATTTCTTAAGGTACAATGTGGTTTAATTGCAGACAAGATATTATAGGCTTTATACATTCTGACTATCCTCTCTGATATAACCTTCAAAATAAGGGATGACCACCACACCTCCGGATTTGCTCTCTCTTTGTTCTTGTCGACGTTCTTGGTTTTCGGTGCTAGCATTTTTTGCTTAACTTTTTCAAAGCTTCAATCAGGATACCCCTTTATAAAAACTTAGCGATTTCCACTGACAGAATTTTATCTAGTTTTAGCCCTTTATACTGTCATTGAGGAATTCCGTTCATAAATAATAACTAGACTGATCAATTCCTTGGATTGTATGCTTTCATATGATACTTTATTTGCCTCAAAAACCTATATGTACTACGTAAAAATGCATAAGTTTGTCACTTGTACTGTAGCAACGTATTGTAATGTACATTTTTTAAGTGCCGTTTTGATCTTTATTTCCTCCTCTGACTTGTCCTGATCTTCTGTAACAATTTTGTATTTACAGTCAAGCCATGTTCTTCCCACACCCAGCTTATGGTGGAGTGGAGTGGATGAGATTTAAAGTTCAACTGATCTGTACGGGTGGACTTATGGTAAAACCAGTTACTTAAGAGAAATGCATCTAACGATGACGGTATCCTAGAAATGAATTTTATATTATTGACTTGGACAACACTTCAATTGGCAGAGAGAGTGATCAGTATAGCGGTTGGATTAAGGAACAATAGTTATAAGAAAGGAACCACCATGAAGAAGGACAAGGGGCAATATCATCTTAATCACATGTTGACGATCTTCTTCAGAAATCATCTGACAACCTTGTTACTTATAAGCACAACTGATACCAAAACCAGAAGATAGTTCAGATTTCTCTCATTACCTCAGTGGAATTCAAAGCCTAGGAAATGTTTCCTTTTGGCGTTATGAACAAAAACAAATGTGGTCGACCACATTAATTAACACAAATTCTCCTATGGGCCAATTTAGTACACATTTTTGCTTTTATTATCCCAAATGGCTGGACAGATTTAAGTCAAAATTTGTAATCAGATGTTTTTGGTTATATACTTCCAGGTGGGAAAAAAACATATGAAAATCAGACCATGATTGGGTCACCAACCTTTAAATTTGCAGTTCTGAATTTAAACCAAGGGGAAAAAATCTAGAAAATTGCCTGCTATACTGTGGTATTTGGGAAACTGAGAACCTTTTATCTTTTTCTATCTTTTTTTTTATCAAAATTCTTTTCAAGTCATTATTTTACCAGTGGCTCTGAATATGCCTTAAAAGGTTGTGCATTTGCATTCTCTGATTAGGGGTCTGCAAAATATAACTACTCACGGCACAATTCTGATGTCCTCCATGGGTCTATGTCGACCAAGTGAGCCCTACACTGATCAGCATAGGCAGTAATATCTGGACACAGGAGATCTTGACTAGAATATGTAGCACACAGGTCATACACACAGTCTTCAAAGAATGGCTGTGCATCCTCAACACCTTGGCAGTCGTCAAAAGGTCCTGTGATATTTTTTTTAATACAATGAAGACACAGCTATGTGATTGGTAGTTTGGTAGATTGGTAGGGCTGGTATTCTCAAAGGGAGTCTAACTTTAGACCCAGGTTTAAACCAGGGCTAGTCCAACATGAGTGGACCTTTCTTTTCTTTCAACATACTAAGAAAGTTCAAATGGGTGAGAAAATTCCTCATGGATGGCCATTCCGGCCCATCCATGAGGAATTTTCTCACCCATTATGCCACACCTTCAGAGTATGTTGGAAAGAAAAAAGGTCCACTCATGTAAGACTAACCCTGGTTTAAACCTGTGTCTAAAGTTAGACTCTGTATAAGAATACCAGCCTAGGTGTACCCAAAACCAAAATGCAGAATACATTATTTTTCATTTTCCTAAATACAACTTAATTACCATCATTTATGTCTAAAATTACAAGTTTTGGTGGTCGAAAGGTGCACCACCTACAACTAAAGAAAGTGCAACATCAAAGGTCAATTCAACTTCAAAGAATTACAAGCAAAGAAAACTAAAACAGATGAAAACATAAAAAGATAAAAACACCAATTGTGTCCTTGAAGCACAGCCATATCTAGTTGTTCTCATTGGAAATTGATTAAATTTGTCACGAACCTGCAGCTCCTTCTCCTACTATGATATCCCATGGGCGTTCACAAATGGTTACAGGGGTAGTACTGCCGCATGGAGAATCAGCCCATTGTCTACCATCATTAGCTAGTATTTCTAGACAATTTTCACCATCGCCAGCATCATTTGGTTCATCGGTACCCCAATCTGCAAAGAAACCATTGCAAAAAGGATTATTCAATCTTATGATAAAAATAATACATTGGATTTATAAAGCATTTACAATATATATACTATCATGTATGTAAACCATCAAATGTTTAAGTTTTTGGGTATGTAAGAGAGTGTATCCATGTGCGTATGTAGCTCACATCTTTCTGTGAATGCATATTGGCTATATGTATGTAGATGAGCATCTATCAAATCTCTGAGACAATTTTTGACAAAATAGGTCAAGAAGACCATTGCTTTTTGAAGTTATGTCTGACATTGCCAAAATTCTCCATTGACTTTACATACAAAATTTAAAATCCATGGAACCACATCAAAAATTCATTTGACATAAAAAATAATTATCAAATTCATTTTAAGCAGCCAAAATATCCATAGAATCTACTCATTTTGAAAAAAAAACAGCCATATGTCCACCCCCCTACATGCATATGTTTGTGTGTATGTGTGTCTGTGTGCATTTTGTATGACATACTTCCAAAGACCTAACATAAAAGAAAACTTTAGAACAAAGGTTCTCGGAAGTCGAACAAAGGTCGTCAGAAGAATAACAATGGATTTTGTGTTTGGCTTTACGACAGAGGACATAGCTCCTTTGTTATCCTCAAAAGTATAGGTCGTACAAAATGCATGTGTGGGTGTGTGTGTACGCACGAACGTGCAAGCTAGTGTATTTGTATGGATGCAATTGCACATTTACAGCAACATGTTAATCCAAATCTCAATTATACTTACTCCAATAACCATTAACAATGGGTTCGGTGCCTTCACCCTGTCCATCAACAACAAATATTTGAGTTTCTGAGCATGTCCATGTTCCTTCCGAATCAATATCATTACAGTTTAACCATACTCCATTCTCTGCACCAATCAGAATCTGTACAAAATCATTCTCTTCAGTCGATTCAACCAAGCCATAATCTCTTGCAAGACTACCTTCGCAAAGTGTTCTTCCACTCAACCAATTGCGGGGAGTGTCGTCGGAATACACACGGAAGCATTTGGTGTTTGAATATGCTATCCAGCCAAATGGACACGGTGCTAAATATTAAATGAAAATAAATGGCCTAGTTTAGTCACCCATAGTGTATAGCTATTCATACATGTGTCTGTTTTTGCATCTTGTTTGATAGGTAAGACCATAATCCAAGGTTGAAATTTGCATAACACTCCTTTTGTAAACCGCAGCTAACAATGACTTAGCAAAGGCAAGCAAATTCCGGTAGACGTTTCATATAGAAGTCCCATTGATGCAAATGAGGTATTACAATTGATTCCGTCATGCGCTGTACGTCGTTGTGCAGTAGCGCTTGACGGAATGAATTGCAATACCTCATTTGCATCAATGGGACTTCTATATGAAACGTCTACCCAAAATTCGGGACAGTCAACCAATCTATAAATCCTTATTATTTGCAGTGGCTTTTCAAAGGACTTGGATTATGTGGTATTATCTGCCAGCTTAGATCCCCCAAAGCCCAAAAGAGAGATATCAGAAATATACTTTGTTCCCTCTCTGGGTCAGATGTGATCCACTTGGCCACAGAGGTGTTAACTCTGTTAGCTAGAACTAGAACTTTGCGGTTCTTCGGTTTCGCAATCACCATATTTAAAGAATATATACTGTGGGCTGGTTTATTAAATAAACAGTAGGCCTACCCATTTCTACCCATAAACCAAATTTTATCAATAAAAAAATACTGCAAGTTAAAACTTGCAAATGAGCTCATTGATATGCACAAATAGTGATGACACAATGCAAGGGTATTACTTGCATGCACCACTACTCACATACCAAGTTTTGTCAAATTTGACAATTGGGATCTGGTATAAGTTTACCTTTTTAGTCCACCTAACTGAGCAACCTAACCAAGTTGCAAGTGTGAGTTTTTGACTACCACTCATGCTCCTGGAGCATAGGTTGTGGCAACCGTTTCCAGAGCGGAGCTATTCATTATATTGAGTGCGGACCACAATAGCAGTAGTGAATTATTCTGTAAATGTTATCAAGGATTAGAATTGCAAATCTGGCACACCAATCCTCACTGGTTTTGTGGTTAGGTAGCTGAAATCCTGATACAGTGGTCTCGGGTTCGAATCTCGCTACTGCCTCTTTTAAAATATATAAAATTTTCATTATTCATTGCAGGCTAGAGGGAAAATTCTAAGTAAAAAAAAAGATATGAAATAATAATAGCTGCCCTTTGAGGCTAGTGAGGGAGACCTGCTCCTGGAGCATGGGTGGTGGTCAAAAACTACCGCGTGCAACCAAGTTAATCTAATAAATGAAACACACAGACACACATACAGAAGTAATCTGTTGTCGCAATATCCCCCATCAACAGTTTTCATGGGTAATACTTGTGTCCACTTTTTTTAGAATTGTTAATGAGAGACATACATCAAACATCATACATACAGCATACAATCAAATGATAAGTGTGCTGCCTTCTATACTGGTGGCCCACAGAAAGACAAATCCTTAATTTGCAATTTGGCTGCTAATTCAACTTAATAAGTGTAAATATTTTGAGAAAAAATAAACTTGTGATAAATACACTCACTTTTTTCCCATAAATTAACACTGGCTTACAATTATGGTGTAGATTAATGAATGAACACAATGGACATGGGCATTCATGAAATAATACAATGGACATAGGGCATTAATAGTTTATTGTGAACATTTCAAAGAAATGTCAGGACAAATTATTGTTGAAATCTTAAAAAATACATCGTTCCCGAAGGCTTGTGTCACCTGCCATTGCAGTTTGCCAATGGGAGTCACAGTTTGGAAATGAGAGTTCACATAGGGGGTCATCAGAGGTCATCCTGTTGACACCTCATATGAGCCTTGGGCCAGAGGTTCTTCTGATCAATTCTGAAGTTGGGCCAATGGTTCTTCTGACCAAATATGAAGTTTATCAGTCAATGCATATGTGAGAAATGAGGAATTGTTAACCTTTTTTGGGGGCCACAGCTCACAGCCCACGGCTCACAGCCCACAGCGGAAAAATCGATCCCTATGTGTCTTCCTGCTAAAGGAATCACACCACTAAATAACTCCCCAAAGACTTGTGTACAAAATGACCTCTCACCAAACGTCAATTTCTCGGCTATAAAGCGACTGGTTATTTCAAAACTTGATTTTTTTTGAAGATTAGGACCTTACCTCTTCAACAGAAATGAAAAAGTCATATGGTGAAGGCTGATTTTTTGAGCTTCAGAGCATCAAAAGATTTGCATGTTTTCAAAACGCTGCATGCCTATACTCTGTCCAGGTATTTATTTTCTCCTTTTCGCGGGGTTTTGCCGTTGCTATCGCGTGTGCTGCAATGTACGCACTCACGTATGCGCCTGTTTGGATCGTAACAGGCGCCCTTGATTGGTTGATTTAAATTTTGTTGTTGTTGTTCAACTTGTTGCTATGCTGAAGCGTGATCGGCTTGCGTTCGGTCGTGACTTAGACGTGAAATGGAGAGAAAATAAATACCTGGACAGAGTATAGGTGAGTGTTACTAGAAATTGATATTGCACAGTTCCCCAAACCCTCAGAAATTATACAAAAATGGCACAGACAAAATATTTACCACCCAAATGGTTTGTTACTAGTCCACACATTATGATTAATTTCAAATTTCATTTAAAGACACAACTTATCAACATTTTGTGACTCTTCATTTAGGCAAGGGCCATATTTGGGACGCCAACAGTCTCTCGGCACTGACGTCGTCTGCTACACCTAGTTTATTTTGTGGTGTGATTCCTAAAGCAGGCGACACAAAAATAGGGATAGCGGTCCCAAATAGATCATCTGAATATGTGGTCATAGAATAAGTGGAGCAATATAATGATCATAAGTGACCCATGATGACCTCTGACCTCATCTCTTACACTACATAAGACACTGTCTCTCACAGGCAGAATTATCCTTGGAATTTAACAAAAATGTCATAATTTGCCTATTTTAATCTATGAAACTAATTAGCTAACATACATTCTCCATCACTCTGTGCCTGTGAACAGAGGGCACCATTGATAGTACTATCATAACAGTCATGGTCCTCCCATTCTCCATTAGGCTTCATTAGCAAACAATCTTGTCCATCGTTACCGACACCATCTGGCTGATTTGCATCCCAATCTAAATTTAGATAAAAAAGAAAGATAAAACACTCACAAAACTAATCATTCATGCATCAAATTCTACATTTTAAATACATCACAGCCAGTCTCTAGCTTAGTGATGCACCGATAAGCCAACTAATCGGTTGGAACGGGAACTCATTGCCGATTGATTTTTATGACCATATGGAAGGAAGTTCACACATTATAGAGCATTTATGTCACAGCTGTTTGACCCCATGTAAATTGTCTCTTTTATTTAAGAGCAATGTACCTCGGGAAAATAGTGTGACCTATTTCCCTCTAACCATGTAGTATTTGTGTATTATATTCCTCATGAATATATTCATGTTCATTGATTGGTTAAAAGTGCGTCACATGACCACAAATAGTTTAACTATTTGTGAGAAAAAAAGAGTGAAAGAGAGATCACAGGGAAATAGACGCCTATTTTCCCTCTGACGTCAGAGGGAAATAGGCGCCTATTTCCCTCTAGCCTCGATTACCCGTGTTATTCAGTGTCCTTTATGGTATTTCGCTGTGTCAATACAACCTGTTGACGTAGCATGATAATGCCAGACTCTTACTTGTATTTCTAACGTATGGGTCCGTTCGTATTAGGTATTGCTCTAAAAGGAAATTGATACATTGTTGAGGCTATTTCGTCGACAACCGTAGCCACAATCATGAATGTGCCCAGTTGCAATCAAACATCGGTTGGAAAAACCTTTGCAGGATGGTGGAATACAAGAAGAAATAAATACGTATGTTCTGTCAGGGTCGAGAGTTGTGTAATGAATCTTAACACCGGTGTTCGTCGGTGCTTTTTATTTTAATGCCATGGAATGGACAACGTGATCTCATTATCAAACCAGGGGAGGAAGCAGCGGGGGCAGAAGCACCCCCAAACCCGAAAACCTTGCCCCCTTCAGCCCCCCCAAGTGAACTGATTTTTGTACAGTGTCTATGGAGAAGGACCCCAAATTTTGCGCCCCTCCTCCAAAAAAAGCCTTGGCAACCCTTCAGCCCCCCCCCATTGTAAAGGTCTGGTTCGCCACCTGTTCTCAATGCTGCAGGGAATGTGCACGGAAACAGGAGTGGCTATATATCTATGCAGTAAATCCTGGAGTAAATTCGGTACAGATTCAGAGTTTATTTACCAAAAAAGGTGTTGATATCATAAGTAGGGAGGAATTTCCTGTGCCTAAAAGACAGTCAAAGCTCAAGCTCTTGCCTAATGTAGCCTAGCCTAGCCCTAGCCTAGCCTACAGCTACAGATCACAGTATGCCTACACTCCAGGCAAGGCCTATTTTTTGTTAAGTAGGCCTAAGGCTCAGTTTCACTTAACCAATCAATGAACAAAAAATATATTAATGAAGGATATAAAACAAATACTTAATGATCTTATTCGGGATCTTTGTGGAATCTATTGGTCCCCTCGGTGAATTGGAGGGTGTGGGGTACTAAGTCGAGGGAAAATAGTACCCCACGCCCTCCAGTTCACCTCGGGGGCCAATAGATTCCACAAGATCCCTCATGATCATTAAATATTTGTATACTATTTTTACTGTTTTACTATTTTATTTTCATTCTGGCTTTGATTACCTGGCTGCGCTAGTGCACATGCAGACCAGTGTTTCTAGAAACTTTCTACACAATATAGGCATGAATTAATTTGACATTGCTATCACCCCAACTTTTTCGAGGGCTATATTCATGCTTTTGCAATTAAATTTAAAAAAAATATTTTGAAGGAAAGATATGCTCTTTGAAAATGGGGAAAGAAGAAAAAATGCAGGAAATTAGGGAGTATTGCAATGGTCTGGGAAATCCCAGCAACACATTGACATCGTCAATGTAGCCTATGTGTGTTTTCAATATGGGATGCTAACAATTTGCTGCATTTTATCTGATATTTGACAAATGATAAAATGTTAACCAAAACAAGCAGGGGGTAGGAGTTACATTTTAAAATAGTTATTTTTGGTTCAAGAATAAAATATTGGACGTCTTTTTTTCTGGAAAATACGATGAGGTGTAGTTCATTATTCAAAATCAAATTAAATATTCAACCAAATCATTACAATTACTTCAATTACCATGTTTGAGTCTTGATCATAAAGTTGTTTGGTCATGTAACAGACAGTACTAAACTCTCAAACAGGATCATGAAAATAGAATCGGGCGAATGACTTCCATTATCGAGCTACCTAGGGACTGCCTGATCATATTCATCTTAAAAATACCCGGGACCAATGCTTACAAAACCTACTAAGAAGGGCTTTTGAGTTCGAGGTGGGAGGTTTGAGGAGGGGACGTCCAAAGAAGACATGGAAGAAGCAAGTGGAGGAGGAGAGTAGGAGGGTTGGGTTGAGGATGGAGGATGCATTGAATCGGGTGAGATGGAAGGAAGGAGTAAGGGCGGTTGCTGCAAATGTGAGGTGAATCCGGCCACCCCCGTTGACGGGGATAAAACCGGATTTAAAACTTTGGTTTAGTAGTAGTAGTAGTTTGGACAAGCCCACACCCCCAAAAGATGTTACATTTCAACATTGTAAATGCACTCACTGAAATATCCAGTAGCCGTGCCTTGTGAACCACTACTTGGTTCAACATACGAGTGATCTGCATTCTCCGCATGACATGTCCAAGTTCCTTCCAGATTGCTATCAGAACAAGCTAGCCAAGTAGTACCGTCACCATAACCACCATTTTGCAGATTGACTAATTTATCAGCAACATAGTCATTTTCTGCTTCTGATTCTATTTCAAGAAGGCGGCCAAGTTTCTGCATACATGTGGTCTCAGCGGCATCCCAAGTTTGGGCTTCGTCAGTGAGGAATAGGTAGCATTTGCTGCCAAAACCTTCCCATCCTGGAGGGCAAGTTCCTGATTAAAAAAATAATAAAAGTGACCAACTAATCATTATCTTGTCCTTATCTCATGCCCGGGAGGTGGGGCACTTCCATCTTGGAAGCTGCGCGTATATAAGGCTGTTAAGACCCCCTTTTTTCAGCACCGTTGTCACCCAAAGACCCCGTATTTTTTGGTGAACATTTTTACCACTGTCACCAAAAGACCCCTATTTTGGGGAAACTGAAAATATTCACCCAAAGACCTCTATTTTTTAGAAAATTTTGCAAAAATTTCACCTGAAGACCCCGTTTTTTTTTAAATTTTGCAAATTTGTCACTCGGAAAGCCCCAATTTTGGGGCAATTTGGCTGTCTCTCACCCAAAGACCCCTATTTTTTTTCAGTCCTCTGTCACGGAATGTCCCTGGGTTTGGAAGTGTGAGCCTTACACCCATATCCATTTCATATGTGAATGCCCCCCCTCCCGGGATCCCATGTCATATTAAACTGCCAAAGATAAGATTACCTGTGAAAATAAATACCGAGATAAGTGTTGAGATAACAGACTTCTTGAAAGTAGTGCGTTGGTAAGCAGTTGGGCTAGTACAGGATTCTGTGTTGGATGAGAGCAAAGCCCAAGCCTAATACAGAATTCAGGACAAGATAAATCACATCATCCCAAACCCAATCTGCTAATGAATTTATCATAACCTTTCTATTGACTATCTTTTGGTGTATTAAACAAAACAAAAGTGAACTTCTGTATTGGGTGAGGGTGAAGCCTAAGCCTAATACGGAAGTCAGGACAAGATAATCCACATCACCCAATCCGTTAATGAATTTATCATAACCCTTTTATTGACTTGGATCTTTTGGTGTATTAAACAAAAAAAAATTAAACTTCTGTATTGATTCAAAACCTTTAAAACTACTGTTTCGCTGAATCCTGTCTGCAGCAGCAACTTAGCCAGTGAGAGGGATGCCAAGGGTGTTATGTTAGCGCATGATACATGCGCATGTTAGTGTGGGGGTATGATACGAGATACATCAAATCATTCTATGGAGATATTATCCAATCATAAGCTACCTTGATGGTATCGTAAAATTTGATCCAGCATTGTTCAATTTACATTCAGCATTAGATAATGTCATGATGAATCTTAAAGGGGCATTTTGTGATCCACAACCTCATCCCCCCCGATTTACCAAAAAAAAGTAGAGATTTTTATATCATCTGAACTGTTAGCCTTAGTAATACATGCGTACCTAATCTTACATGTAAATTCGGTCGTATCTGTAAGAAATTCACAATTTTGTATTTTCTGTCCGTAAACAGAGAGAAATTACAGCACTGTGGCCGTGGGAAACGAGAAATTGCTCACAACACAAAAACGCAAGATCGGAATCAACTCAAATTTTGGGAATAAGCTTTTCTCAAGGATATCTAGTGAATAATGAATAAAAAAGGTGTTGGAATCACAAAATACATCTTTAATATTGTGCTGGTAATTGTTATGAACAAGTTAACTTTGGTTGATCCATGCCACACTGTATTGATGGACATAATTGTCTTGTTGAAAGCATACATACGTACGTACACAAGTACATACGCGCATACACACGCACACGCATACAGAACACATGTAAACACATACACACAAAAAAAATACATTAAGTCCTATTTGGAGTTGATGTGTGGAAAAATAAAAATGCAAGATAACTTACTGCCTGGTCCAGTGATGATGCCACACTGTTCTATAGCATTAACCAGTTTGTCTTCAGTATCACAGGGTTCATAAGGACCAGCAGATTCTGATTCTGGAGTACACTCTGCTTGTCCTGTTGGGTCATATTCCCAACTATTGCCAAAGGCATTCAGATTGTCAAGCTGCAATGATTAAAAAATACTGGTAAAGGCATCAACACTAAAAACAATTATAAGTCATTATTTTCAAATTAGATATGCTTGATTTTGTTCATAATGGTGGAGTGCCTCCAATTTCAGGCTGTGAAAATAAGGGAAGTGCTGATTACAATCTCAATCATATACACGACCACGTCATCTAGAATACTTCTAGAAACACCTGGATGGATGCAGTCATCATGTGTGATCCAGAAACCAGATATTATTGTCTAGAAATGTCTTAACTCTACTTGAATACTTGGATATGTCCTCAGAATTTTTCTATTTACACCTCTTTTGACAACTTGAACATTAATTGACACTGCAGCCAGTTCAAAGTTATTAAATAAAATCACATTTTCATTATTTGCACATTAGGTGGGAACAATAAAGAAAATCTACAATAATTATTAAAATGGTTTAGGGCGTCTTTCACTAAAAGACACCAATCTTCAATATTATGGGTTCAGCACAGAATGGAAACTTGCTTCACCCATAATATTAAAGAACCTGTGATCAGGTTAATATGGCTGTGCTGAAAAGCAATCAATCTTTTGTAAATTTTTTGGAAAAAAAATCTTGAGTCTTGCAAATTCTGAATAGGAAATAAATGGCTATGAATAATTTGTCCAAGGCAGGACAAATATGAATGTTTTTCCTACTGAGAACACATAAGGAAGGCATTAAATACGGAGAGCACAACTTTCATGAGTGTGCTCTCGTCGACCTTTCTGTCGACACGCTGCTAAAATCTCCAGCTCCCCATTCAACATCTTACAGACATGGAATACTGCCTGGCTAGATACCTCAAGACCAGACCAACTCACTATTACACCTAAGACAGATACCAACTGGTAGTAATCTTCCACACAAGGAATGGATCACCTTAAACTGGATTCGCACAGGAGTCGGTCGCTTCAAAAGCAATATGCACCGATGGGGGCTGCGACCATCTCCAGCCTGCCAATGTGGTTCTCCATCACAGACTGAGGATCACATTCTCAGCGAGTGCCCCACCTTTCGTCCACCGGTGGCCATAGACTTCTCTAACCCCAACCAATCAACAGTGAGCTGGCTCCACCGTCTACAACATATTTAGCTGCTGCCTCATACGCAAGAAGAAGAAGATTTCTATTAAAACTGGAGAACAAAACTTTCATTTCCATTAACCCTAACCCTGACGTCGGTTTCTAGCCTATCTCCCGGGAGGAACTGAAGGAGTGAGGGAAGAGGGGAACAAGAAAAGTCGCAAATTCGGTTGGGATTCGAAAAACATGAAACGGGATGAGAGCACAGACCGGCGGTAGTTGTTTCTGGTGTCTGTCGCGGGCCCGCGACAGCGATTTCGTGTGCCCATATGAGTCTTGGTTTGATGATGTCAGGCTGGCTAATTCTGGACTAAGTGCATTTTTCTCAATTAACACAGTGAGCTTTGGTGAGATTTAGTTGTGCTAGGGTTAAACATGGAGAACAAAACTTTCATTTCTATGTATGATGGATGAGGTACCACAGACATTTGTTCCATTACAACATGCCCTGTGGCAGATAAAAAGTAATAGCACAATTTGGTAAAAAGTGTGCATCTAGCACAAAGAGACTAATAAAATTGAGCCAAAATTCAGATGAAAAGTACTTACCACATTTCCATCTGGATCAGTCAAGTCATCACTGGTGTCATCATTATAGTTACCACAAAGACCACATACTTTGTCCTTGTAGTCAGCCGAGAGATCAACATCTACATTGTATTCACCATCCCAGGATACTTCTAGACCAAAATCTGTACTCAAAACCTGGATGGAAAATAATTATAAGATGGAATCAAATGGAAGAAAAAGACTACACAAAGTAATTGATGTAACTGTACATTATGTTTTACTAAGCTGCTTTACCGCTGACATTTTTATCAGCATCTGTAATGCTTGTTTAGAAAAGTGACTGCTGATATATAGTGATTTGCATTCTGAATTTTGAGACCAGATTGAGAGAGCTGGATTAAAGGCACTATCAGTGATTTGCTAAATCAGAAAATCAAAAAAATCATCAAAAATCAGATTTTTGCATGTCTGTAACAAGAACAGGTATCCTAACATACCCTACAAATGATAGGACCAGAAGCAACCTAATAAGGAAAAAATCTGATATTTTAGTCATTAGTCATTAGTGTCCATTCGTAACTGAATGGGATTTGTATCTTTGAATACTGCCGTTTTCTTCCTTTTCTGTCAATTCTTCAGTTGGAAAAAAGTAACTTATGGAATCACACCACTAAATAACTCCCCATAGACTTGTGTACAAAATGACCTCTCACCAAACGTCAATTTCTCGGCTATAAAGCGACTGGTTATGTCAAAACTGGATTTTGGGGAAGATTAGGACCATACCTCTTCAACAAAAATGAAAATCATATGATGAAGGCTGATTTTTTGAGTTACAGAGCATCGAAAGATTTGCCTGTTTTCAAAACGTCCACGCCTAGTTGAATGTTACTATAAATTAAAATTTCACATTTTCCCCAAATCCTCAGAAATTATACAAAAATGGCACAGGCAAAATATTTACCGCCCAAATGGTTTGTTACTAGTCCACACATTATGATTAATTTCAAATTTCATTTAAAGATACAACTTATCAACATTTTGTGACTCTTCATTTAGGCAAGGGCCATATTTGCGACGCCAACACTGTCTCAGCACTGACGTCGTCTGCTACACCTAGTTTATTTAGTGGTGTGATTCCTGAAGAGACTGGAAAATTTCTGAAGACACCTATTTTCATAATATTGAATGTTATTCTATCAGTACGAGCCATTGTAGCCAAAATATAAAGACCAGAAATGAGTAAAAAATGATCTGCAGCAATTTTCTTATTTTTGCTATCTGCTGAAGATAGCACATTTTGTGAAAGAAGAGATCTGGTTTAGAAGGATGGCAGAGGAAACACTACAAAAGTGAAGTCAGAGTACTTAATTCACATGATATGAGCAAATTCTATCAAAATGGCATTTAAAAGCATCAATTTACATGAAAAGGGTGCTTTTAAACAGATATCCACCCAATTCACATGCATTGGGCGGATTCCAGCAGAAGAGAGAGGCCTAAAAGCACCCAATTCAGTTAAATTGGGTGTATTTCCCCCAAAGTGGCCTCAAAAGCACCCAATTATGCAATTTTTATTAATTTTTGTGAATATTAACATATCCCTGTACAACTTTTCTTCTGTGATTAACTCACTGAAATAGAATTCTAATCAATCAATCACATCACATCATGGATGTGCTGCCATAAGGTTACAGGCAACAGTGCACATGTTTGAAACTGCCTTGAAATGTTGATCGGAAGGTTTATTTTAATTAGAATCTTGCTCATCATTGATTTTATATAATGCAGGACTAAAGAATGAATCTATTAAATTTGTGGATCATGCATTTCCCATTTTCTTTGAAACTTTGCACTTGGATCATTCCAAATTTACACCACAATCCTCACGAGACAAGTGCTCGGGATTCATGCACAGTCCCATATCATGCAAATGGCAAATGCATGATACATCATCTGAAACTAGAGGTCTTGTTCTTCATGGATAGCCTTGTATGCAGCTTGATGCACCCCAACAGTGTGGGTTGCCCCCCCAATCGAATGTTACTGAAATGTGCCCGTAGTAGTATTTTTGTTAAAAAGACATGTAAGCCTACATGCTATGACATACTAGACCTATGCCTAGGCTATAGGCCTGCCCCTCTTTAATGTAAGAATTTTGAAAATGAAGAGTGTACATTGTACACATACGATAGTGCATGGATGCAAAATTTTGATCACTAACCACACTAATGGCTGCGATAGTGAGTCACGTAAAAACCTGTGATCAAGCCTAGGCTAGGAACTGATTCGATCTCAATGTTGGCACCTAAAACTCACCAAATTTACTTGCAAACTTCTTAAATTGGCTCAAATTGATCTCTAGAGTATAGATTGATGCTTACACATTGCAGACAACATTCAAGTTCATTGTGACCTGACTCAAACAAGGCTTGGGCCATATCTGATGCATGAATTCTGTAGGAATCACACCACTAAGTAACTCCCCATACACTTGTGTACAAATGACCTCTCACCAAACGTCAATTTCTCGGCTATAAAGCGACTGGTTATGTCAAAACTGGATTTTTTTGGGGAAGATTAGGACCATACCTCTTCAACAAAAATGAAAAGTCATATGATGAAGGCTGATTTTGTTAGTTACAGAGCATCGACAGATTTGCCTGTTTTCAAAACGTCCACGCCTAGTTGAATGTTACTATAAATTAAAATTTCACAGTTTCCCCAAATCCTCAGAAATTATACAAAAATGGCACAGACAAAATATTTACCACCCAAATGGTTTGTTACTAGTCCACACATTATGATTAATTTCAAATTTCATTTAAAGATACAACTTATCAACATTTTGTGACTCTTCATTTAGGCAAGGGCCATATTTGCGACGCCAACACTGTCATCGTCTGCTACACCTAGTTTATTTAGTGGTGTGATTCCTTGTGAGAATTGTGCAGGCTTATTCTTGTGACTCTTTCGGACAAAATCGCTGATAGTGTCTTTAAGGCAAGGATTAAGGGGCTAATTATTGTGCTATGCAATTTAGGGGTCGGTTTTAGCATCATAACACCATTTAGGGGCAACATTTACAGAATCTTTTGCTCTTAAAGGTTGAAATATTCTACCACTGATAACACCATTTAGGGTCCAATTTGTGATACTCTAACAAGCATACTTGCCAATTAATATAGTTAGTGAATGACTTACTATTAACCTTCAGGCAAGAGTTCCATATGTACCCCTCTTTGAAGTTCTGCACTTTTATTTTAAATTTCTGGCTTTAGGGTTAGGGTATTTGTTAGTGTAAGGCCATAAATAAAAAAGAATTTGTTTCCTGTAGAAGTTTAAAGGGGGTACATATGGAACTCTTTCCAAACTTCATTTGCACTCTACATCCATCATCTCTGAGGAAGACTATGATTAAGTCTTGGACAAGTTGGCCGGTATTCTGAAAGGAAGTCTAACTTTAGACCTGGGTTTAAACCAGGGTTAGTCCTACAAGAGTGGACCTTTTTTCCTTTCAAAATACTGTGAAAACTAAATGTAACAGGGGAGAAAGTTCCTCATAGATGGGCCAGAAACGGCCCCATCCATGAGGAATTTTCTCACCCGTTGCAGCACATTTTTAGAGTATGTTGGAAGGAAAAAGGTCCACTCATGTAGGACTAACCCTGATTTAATCCCAGGTGTAAAGTTAGACTCCCTTTCAGAATACCATCCGTTGAGTATATACTCGAACTGAATAGCTCATTAGATACACACTCAATATGCAGACAATTTGGCTAAAGTCTTCCACAGAGGGTAGTATGGATATCAAATTATTAATCTATCCAAATCACAGACAAATCAATCACTATCAAAAATTATTCAAAAACACATTATGTTTTATAAATCATCTAACTGAAGCCTGATTTCCTTTCCAATGTTGACTGAAATATATGCATTTCCCTTCTGAGAAGTGGAATGCCCCAAAATACCTATTTTAGCACCCCTAAAAGATGAAATGGTCTCGACCAAAAAAAAAAAAAAAAAAAAACTTTTGTCCTTTCAAAATACTGTGAAAACTAAATGTAACAGGGGAGAAAGTTCCTCATAGATGGGCCAGAACGGCCCATCCATGAGGAATTTTCTCACCCGTTGCAGCACATTTTTAGAGTATGTTGGAAGGAAAAAGGTCCACTCATGTAGGACTAACCCTGATTTAATCCCAGGTGTAAAGTTATACTCCCTTTCAGAATACCATCCGTTGAGTATATACTCGAACTGAATAGCTCATTAGATACACACTCAATATGCAGACAATTTGGCTAAAGTCTTCCACAGAGGGTAGTATGGATATCAAATTATTAATCTATACAAATCACAGACAAATCAATCACTATCAAAAATAACAAATTTATCAATTGTATAGAATGCTCAAATACATCTCTCCTGAAATGACCAACTGTTAACTGAGTACATTGGGCAACTAATTTGAGACTTACCACTTTTTGGCCATTGAAGAAGACATGCACTTCTGGTGGTAGGTTCTGCACAGGCAAGCTTTCTTCTTGATCATCAACAGTTACTACTAGGTCTCTCTCAAGGCATATTTTCTGCAAGGAACATGCAAACAAAGTAATTGACTAATTAAAGTGATTAAGTATCCTAATGCCAGCTTAGTTTCATCCCTCCCAATATTATTTTGCTTTTTCTTGTACAGGTTTTATTCCAACAAAAAAAGAATATCACAACTCACGTCTTAAAACCTCTCAGGTTACACACCACTAACTCACTTATACACAGTAGTCTATGGGAAAAATGGCAACTTTGAGCATGTTTCTTTCACATTTAAAACTCTCAAAGAGGAAATACAACAACATCACCCCAAAGTACAAGCTAAAATCACCAAATAACCAAATTTTGAACATATGATGACCAGAAATTTTTTTAGTTACGAATCACCAAACTCTCCCGATGTCAAACCGGCAACCCAAGATTCTCTATAGTCGCCAAAGCTAGTAATTTGCAAATCGATGTGAAATTGATGACCGCGGAGTAAATTACATCAAATTCACTGTCTAAATGCCACTTAGTTTGAGAAAACATACCAGTCTACCATATCAATCATGAAATTTCATCACTTTCTTAATATAACTAGTGCATTTTCAGACATTTTAAAGCACTTTTTCCAAAAAAAAAAAAAAAAAAAAGTAACGCGCGTCCGTTTGGTAAGGCTGCCAAAACGGAATTGAGGAAGAGCTATGGTCGACAGGGTGTGACCTGGGGTCACTGGTCGAGACCATTTCATCTTTTAGGGGTGCTAAAATAGGTATTTTGGGGCATTCCACTTCTCAGAAGGGAAATGCATATGTTTCAGTCAACATTGGTGTAAAGGAAATCAGTTCAGTGTAATGATTAACAAATTTATCAATTGTATAGAATGCTCAAATACATCTCTCCTGAAATGACCAACTGTTACCTGAGTACATTGGGCAACTAATTTGAGACTTACCACTTTTTGGCCATTGAAGAAGACATGCACTTCTGGTGGTAGGTTCTGCACAGGCAAGCTTTCTTCTTGATCATCAACAGTCACTACTAGGTCTCTCTCAAGGCATATTTTCTGCAAGGAACATGCAAACAAAGTAATTGACTAATTAAAGTGAATAAGTATCCTAATGCCAGCTTAGTTTCATCCCTCCCAATATTATTTTGCTTTTTCTTGTACAGGTTTTATTCCAACAAAAAAAGAATATCACAACTCACGCCTTAAAACCTCTCAGGTTACACACCACTAACTCACTTATACACAGTAGTCTATGGGAAAAATGGCAACTTTGAGCATGTTTCTTTCACATTTAAAACTCTCAAAGAAGAAATACAACAACATCACCCCAAAGTACAAGCTAAAATCACCAAATAACCAAATTTTGAACATATGATGACCAGAAAATTTTTTAGTTACGAATCACCAAACTCTCCCGATGTCAAACCGGCAACCCAAGATTCTCTATAGTCGCCAAAGCTAGTAATTTGCAAATCGATGTGAAATTGATGACCGCGGAGTAAATTACATCAAATTCACTGTCTAAATGCCACTTAGTTTGAGAAAACATACCAGTCTACCATATCAATCATGAAATTTCATCACTTTCTTAATATAACTAGTGCATTTTCAGACATTTTAAAGCACTTTTTCCAGATGCCATGCAAGAAAGTAGTCCAGCCAAGATTTTTGATCCTTACAGCAGCCAGGTTAGTGGTGTATAACCCTCAGCTGGGAGCAATTTCAATATTGAACCTGTGACCAGGAAATGTGGTCAATGGTCACTCTCCATCAAACTCAATGTACACTTCTATGGGGTCATCTACCAAAAAGTTTCAAATGTAAAATTGACCCCATGACCTTGGAATGAGGTCAAAGGTCATTCTCCATTGAACTTGATGAAGACCTCTATGGAGGTCATCGATCAAACAAGATTCAAGATTTTGGCATCTGTGGTTCTCAAGATAAAGTGCACCAAAGAAATTTTGGACACACAGAGACGCACACACAGACAAGGTCCCAGCAATATCCCTGGCCATTTTTGATGGCTGAGGGGAACTGACAATTTTAATAGCATTAGTTGTAGCCAATATAGTGACTACTGGGAGATCCTGCAGGTGACAGTAAATAGCCTATGCAAATCCTCAATTAAAAAAAAATATCGACCTCAATTTGATTTTTCTCTATAGTCCATTTCTGTACCTCTGTGCACTGATGTCATAACCTTTCCGCAGCTTTTACGCACGCGTCAAGATATTCTTTGTGCGCACATGTAAAAACACTGTCGCTATAAGCCAGCGCAATCAGTTTACTGGTGTGACCATCAAATCTCGCCCTGACGTCACTGCACAGAGGTAAGGAAATGGAGTACAGTGTAAACATGGTAACAGATACAAATTGGATATTGAGCTCTATGATCCCTGTCAAGGTAGGATGGCCATTTCTGAAGACTTAATAAAATGCAATATTTATCAAGAGGCATATTGTTGACTTACAACATCATAGACATAGATACAAACTGCTCTTGTGACAGCAACATTGTTGTTGACTGCCCATTTCTCATTGTCTTCTACCACTGTGAAGTCTTCAAGAGTTTCATCATCATTACATAGTTCAGCCAGCACATAGGAGCAAGCTCCCTGGAAATCATATCGCTTGCCATCAAAGGAGGTGTAATGATGGTCTCCGTGAGCAGTGCACTTGCCTATTTCTGTAAAAATAATGTTGGTATAATGCTTGCATAAAAACAGGATATAACACAATTTGTCAGTGAATAGGATAAGATATGGTAATGACAAATAAAATTTTGCACTTCTTGGCTGCCACACTTGATTTATTCAGTTGGGGCTGCCATTTTTGTTATAGCAATAATGCAAAATGAGGTACTTACCTTGTCTTACCAAGCCTTTTTTTTGTTAACATGGTTTAACAGGGTGGTGGTTACCATCCCCTCGAGAATTCATTATTAAGCACCCGAATACTTAGGATTTTGATACCAGTGGATAGCTCTAGTCCTCTTCTTTCAATTAACCAAAATAAGTTACCAACATACCTAGTATGGCGTTAACAATGATTTGTCATCAAGTCCGTGAGTCGGCAAAAATTGTCATTTTCCACAGAAATAGCCGACGAAAAATCCAATTTTTGCGCTAAAACGTAGGAATAGATTTCAGCGTTTTCAGCTCTAAGGTTTAACGTAAACATAGAGTTTATCCTCACCAAAATTGTGAGATGATTCTCGTGGTTATATGTATACTTACGAATGATCCCACTAGTGCATTTTTTGTGCTCAAAAAAGCCATCACGGACAACCCCTACTGCCACATTAAAAATTTCGGTGCGCCCACGCTTAGTAGCGGTCAGCTTAGCATCGGTACGCCCAACTATATGACGTCACTGTGACGACAGAACTTTGCTCAGTTTTGTACCTTCCCCAAGGCTCCAATTGCGGGGAAGGGCCTGGAGGAGGGTTAATAGTTGGATCATTCGTAAGTATCCATGTATAAAATGAACAATCTCACAATTTTGGTGAGTATATGCTATTTTATCATTTTATACATTACGAAATGATCCAACTAGTGCATGAACTGCCACACTGGTCAACTGGTGGAGGAAGTGGAGACGGTAGTCTCAGTGCGCCGGGGTTTCACGCCATGTGAATTCTATGGAAGCTGAAATAATTTTGCCCCAATGTACATCCATATACCAGATATCGATAGCTATAGCCACCTCTTTGTCGAAGCATATACAGTTGTATATATATATATATATAATATAGATATATACCGGCATTCCTCACTTATGAGCATAATGGCTTAATGATGCTTAGCAGCCTCCTCTACTCGGGCTGCTTGCTGACAGGCTGGTTTGGTCCAATTTTTATAAACTAGTTAAGGACGTCTTTCATTACAAGTTCGGGAACGTTGTAGCATCCTCATCCTGTGCTTCCAAAGGCGTAAGGTTAAAGTGAACAACCCAGATGTTGCCTAACTTCAAATTCCATAAGCATGCGGGTTAATGGCGATGTACTGACAGTGTCGAGGCTTTCACTTTTAAAAGCGTTCAGAGATGAGCGAGGAAAGTGGACCCGCGTGATAATGTTTGCTGTGCTGCAATGTTTAAGGTAAGTGATGAAAAAGTTGGTCAGAAATTGAGGAATCCCTAGGATTTTCTTAAAAGAAGGTAGCCAGAGGAGGTCAAAATCTCGAAGTGCCTCCGAATGGACACCGATGTTTATTCTCCGGATCACCAGTAACGCTAGGAAGCTCTGGAAGAACTTGTAAGGCCGAGGTATAAAATCGAGTGACTGGGTTTGGGCTTTAAATACAGAAATACTTACACCATTCCGAGAAAGAAGCCGGATCGTGGAACGTTTGCATCAAATCCGTAGTATGTGTATTAAGTGGCGATTGCACGACCCCAAAAAGTTGAACAGCCGAAAAAACCAACCCAGATCCAGAGGTCGGCGTTTGTTATGTATTCTCAAAAAGAGCAAATAAGATATTCTATTTGTGTCTGTCTCAAACATCAATAGCACCCTCATTCATTTAATATTTTTTGCCAGAGGGTTGATGTACAGATGTACACGCCAGATGGAGATGTACACACTAGATCCGAGTCCGTGTTAGTCACGTCGCCAACAGAAAGCTGTCAGGTGGATCAACTTAGAATTTCTTCACCAGACGTAGAAGCATCGGTCTACTATAGTAGATAATGGGGTTGACTTCCTTCTAGCATCTGCGACAAGGAGGGCAGCTCTACTGAAAAATCCTTGCATTAGAAGGCGAGCTTGAGAAAGGCTACACAGTCCAAAAAATATAGAGATTTATCCTAGAAGCGTCCACTCTAATTGATTTCTATTACCAGCAGGTTTGCCTTAAAGGAATCCGTCTCGGTGATCCTCTAATAAATGACCAGCCTTAAAATCCAAACATTACGTGACCAAAGGGGCTAAGTAAGCGCATCCTGCATGACTTTGATGCTAAAACTTGCCAGAAATTAGCAATCAGATTGACCAACTTATAATAAAGCAGCCTCACCCAAGCTATCTCGTCCGCCAGTCACATGTTTCATACTTTCAGTATGTTGGGAGTTTTGAAATAGTCATGCTTGGAAACAGATCGATTATGGCCTGTGTAATCTAGAAAATCATCTGGTAAATATCACTGTTGAAATGCCACTCCACCGTATATGCCGCAGTACATCATATTGGCTGACTTTACCCTGGAAAAACTGTCTAACTCTAACTGATAACTCCAGGGAGATGTTCGCTTCAGGGTAATTAAAATAATTCTGGCACCACGTGAGGTGGCGGATAATCATAGGTAACATGAGGATACTCTTGTTCCTTCTTGGGGTTAACGTAGGCAAAACTACGTGAAATAATCGGATCTGATTTCACCGATTTCCCAGATCTTTGAATCGCCTTAAAGTGTAAATAGCGTTAGCAAACTCTAGCACATAAGTGGAGATTTCTTATAATATTCGACCACCCTCCTTAATTTGTGGGACATCATGCATGATTTCTAACCGTCTCGAAGAATCTGTCGTAAAATGACTTGGTGCTGAAGTTCTTGAACTTACCTTCCACCATAAGGACCGTGAGGTGCTAAACCATCGTAAATTACTTCACAAAACTTAGTATTAAATAGGATTGGTGCTATAGGTCCTGACAGTAGTCTTAGTCGAAACTCCGAAGAAAAAAGAAACAATGTGTAGATGCGAAAAAGTTCCGAACACAATCTGCAGAAGGGTAGAAGGTCTACCAAGCCTGCCATCAATCCTAAGCAGCAAGAACATAGATGAGCTGGAGATGAATTCTCTTCATAATGCGAAGGATGCAATCTAAAAATCCTGCAATTCTCTCTTCAGTTGGAAAAGCTTGAATTTCATCAGATCAAGATTGCTCCAAGAAAGTCCAGCTTCAGACTCGGGAAGCGGTTAAAAATCTTAAAGTAGTCTGAGAACCCAGTTACCTTCAAATCTTTATAAGCAATGTTAATTAACTCCCCGATCAGACTAGAATAGTTCGGTGCTACATCAAGCAGTCGTCGAAATAGGCGAATATCTGGATACCCTCCTTCTCAGATGTTATGCCGATGTTTCTACTAATCTTGGAAAGGTAAGGGGAGCAGTAGAGACCGAATGTCAGAACTCGAAAACTGGTAAGACTGGTTGTCGAATTGGAAGCAAAAGCCATAGTTTCTGATGAAAAACAGGAACAACAAGGATGTAAGATCCGTAAGTCTAACGTTGTGTCGAAACCAGCCCTAATACAACTCCTAGATAACAGCTGAAGGTTTTCATTTGAAGTTCTCGGACGAATAAATCTGTACAGGAGTGTAAGTTGGAAGAGTGGTTAGAGTTCTCCTGTTTCATACGGATCTAGGAAGAGTAGCAAACCTTTCATAGATTTATAATTGGAAACAAGATTTCCTTTTTCCTAAAATAACTCCATTAACTTCAATCTAGAATCATAGCCTTTGAAGTCTCTGTTGGCCATAGGAGTAGAACAAAATCGGACTTTTCATCGTCGGACGAGTAGTAAACTCTGAATGGTAACCTTAGGAGAAAGTCTGCCCAGACAAAAACAACACGATGATTAGGATATCAACCGCTACGGCCGGGAAGAAGGCTTTATACGCCCCACTGGGGTCATAGGTAAGTAGGAATCGGTTGACCTTCCTCACTTACTCGACGCCCCATCAGGACGCGCTAAAGACTGGAGTAGAAGGAATAATTCTATATGTCTGGAGGCCTCTAAGTGAAACAATTTTTGGGTTTTTTTTTTGGGGTTGGGGGGGTTTTTTTGGGGGGGTTTTGGGTGCCGAATAGTCGTAAATCGACTCCGAAAAGAACTTGTTTCCTATGTGGCAGGAATATAGTAAAAAGTGGAAGCCCTTCTCTGTTAGCCATAATCAAAAGCTTTAATATGAAGAAAACCTTCGACTCCAAGTGTTTAATTAGACAAGCTTGATTCTACAGCTTGACACAATACTCTTCTTGAGAAGCTAAACTAGATTAGACCTCCAAAGAGATCCTTATCTCACGAGAATTCAAGAGAACCTCTTTGGCTATGAGGTTCAAAGCATCAAACAGCATTCGGTCTTCCGAGAGCAAAAATTTTGAAAAGGCTCTGCAGGAATTGATGAAGCTCTGTCATAGAAAACGAATATCTCTAAGAAAGCTCCACAAGAGGCTCCAACAAACACCCCCCCCCACCCCGCTCATAAGGGACTTAGACGTAAGGCTACACGCGATGTACTCAAACCATCACAGGCAATCTGTACCAACTGGCGCAGATTACTATCTTACATTCGTTCAATGAATCTACGCATCTACTCCATATTATACGTACAAGAACCATCTTCAACTCCGGCTGATGGGCATGGTCTCTTCTTGAATTTACCCCATGGGCTTATTCCATATGATACTAGAAGAACCATCTTCAAACCCAGTGATTGGCATGGACTCGGCTAACGTAAAGTCTTCTCATCAGACTTCATCTAATCCCAGCAAAGAGTGGGAACCAAAGGAACTTTGCTTTGAAGAACTCGAAATCATCCTCACATGTATGGAAGACACTCAGGATCCATTGTGAAGGGGAGTATTTTGAAACTTCCAAATAGAATTCTGAAACTCATCAATAGTCTGTCTAGATCAGCACCGGAATAAGAGGTCACCAACTGTTGTCAGGTAATGTTAGCAGCTGAGCCAGAAACTGTGGACTTAAGTATCTTGAGAATAGTCCGAAATCACATTTCAAACCGCGATGAACCAAAACATCTGACGAGCAGGAACAGAACATTAGGAAATAGGTATTTTCAAAGAAGACAGCCGACCATCGGACATAAGGCGCACCACAAATGGGGAAATATTTCACAGTTTGGTATCTTCTATCAAATCAGAATCTTACCCAACTTTCACCAGTGCACTCTAAAAGTAGTACTTCGACTAGAAGTGCAATGAGGGAGTAGCCTAGCCATAGTGGTTGCGTAGTCGCCGAATCTTCAGCTGAATGCAATAGGAAGAGGGAGCTTCCCGGAGGTAGGCTTAGTTGTGATGAATCATAAGAAAATGGTCATGAGAAGAATAAACCACTCCGGATAGGTTAACTTCTAAAGAAATCGTCACATTACACTTTAAGTTTCCGCTCACAATCACGGGAGGCAGAAATAACTTTACCGCAAGCTATAGATTCTTAACACTACATTGAAAGAAATTCATCATCATCTTACGTCTGATTTTTGAGAAAGCTAGGACATAGTCAACCTGAACTCTTATAAAAGAGTCACTAAAGAGGCTATGTCATTGTTGCCGAGGGGAACGTTCCCTCGGAGTAGAAACTGCCTCTATAACATAATCGGATATGGATCTTTAGTATAAAGATATGAAAAAAGTCATACTATGTACTTGACCAAAATATCCCTCAGCATAGAACGGAGGATCCCCGACGTGAAGAACTATCCGAAGGAGCCTGTAAAACTTTCAAAATTATGGCTAGGAGAATCTTGATGTTCTGTTTTTGCTACTCGAATGAAACCCTCTTGGCGGAGTGGAGAAAGAATCTTAATGATAGAGCGATCTCTGTACGGAGACGCCAACTACTATCACAGGAAGATATCTCCAGACTGCAGACTAAACTACAACTTCTGGAAGTCGAGCGGGTCTAGAAGAACAGGAACACAGAAGCTTCACCTTTCTGGTACGATATGAGTGAACGGGAGAGGAGGAAACATTTATGAAAGCACGACGACGGCTAGACGCTTGACTAGACTGGTAGGAAGACGGAGATTGGACAGTTAAAGATGGTAGACAACGGCCGATGGTGACTAGATGAAAGAACGGTGGTTCTACGGAGGAAAGTAGGAGCGTTACATAGGCGAACAATGGAGACGCCCGACGGTAAGCTCGATGGAAGAACGGTAGAAGTACTTTCAACAGAATAACCACGGTAAAAGCCCGGCGATCGTTAGGCAGCGGCGGACAGGCTGACTGTAAAAAACTGTACTCCTGAAAAGAGGCGGAGTAAGAATATTCTCTTAATTGAATGAAACAACTCTGCATCGACAACTCTAAAGCTTCATCGAGGGCCGTGGAGGAAAAGCTCTGACTCGTGTTGATTTGAAGAAAATCTAACTCACTATCGCCGAGAAAAGCTCATTGTCTTGTATACTAACTCATGTACCCGTCAAAATAACATAAACCTCGGCCGTCTTGCAGTAATAATAGAACAGAGGTGAACCACGGGACGTGAAGACACGTCGTCAAGTAGTAGAACAGACTCAGAATAATCATGACACTCATTAGTTATTTCTATAACATCATAACACAATGCTATCGAGCCACAACGAAAAAGCCTACGGTCTTACGGGTACCACCGGTACCGTGGTCCAATTCTCTATCAACAGAAATAGGTTCCGAACAAATGGCCGAAGGGCTCTATTGACTGCTACCCCCGGTTTGGGCTTAATCAGACCTTAATCATATGAATCAACCCGGATGCCCGTTGATAGCGGCTATTATCTATTACTCTACGAAGAGAGGTGGACAGCCCGACTGCTCACGTATTGCGAATTCATCATCGGCCCGAGGCCAAGTATCTCAAAGTGGAAAACATTGATTCCGCAGCGGTAACTAAAGTGTAGATAGACGTGAAGCCGTCGGTCTTACTGGTACCACCGGTACAATAAGCCATGGTGTGATTACTTTAAACTTGTTGAGAGAGGGGGGGGGGGGGCGGCATCGTCGGACTACTCAATCGTTGATAATCTTCCAATACACTATGAATGGAAGGAGTCGATAGATTAGCCAGTCAAAAGTATTCATTAATCCACTCTGATTCACATACAAGCATAGGACCTTTATCTCATAAGAAGATAGTGTGGCTGGGGCGAACTTGCCCTATAAAAGGTTATGTAGCCTTTGCAACCACGGTAGTAGTAACGACGTGGAGAGTATAATCAAAGGTAGATCTTGACTGGTCTGGGATATTGGTAGAAATATTTGGGTAGATCTTCGCTGGGCGCTGACCCGGAAGGCGATGCCCTGGACGGAGAGAGATGAAACTGTGTAGCCTTGGCCTTAAATCATCTTGTCTTTCTCTCCATATACACATACAATTCGTCCAAATACTTCAGGATTTCCAATTCTGACCATACTATAGTGTATATATATCCAGGTCCTTCCTCTTGAACCATAAACAGAACTCACACACAGTTCATGAGGGTCTGTCTTGTCTTCGAAGGGAAAACTCTTACACGTGCAAACATCTGCGGGCGGGCCACTCCCCTCTGGTTTAGTAGTATAAGACATTCTTTCTGCAACATCAAAAGTAAGATGAACATGCAGACGGATGTTATATCAAGGATTAAAACCCGTGCCGAGGGACTGGATATCCAATAGGTAGAATAGGATAAGGCCAATGAGACAAGGCGGACGAGACAAGACAGATGCAGGGCACCCCCCCCCCCCGAAATCTTGAGAAGAATTAGAGATTAATCGGAACGAGCTGGAAATAATACACTGAAAACAAAAGATGCATGGGTTGCACGTGAGGCTATAAAAAGGGCGAAAGAGAAAATAAAATTAAGCCGGAGACAGGACACGAGACAGGGGACATTTCCCCAACATTTGCCCTGGCTGTCAAATTGTGGACTTACAAAATCGATCCTAGGAACTCCGGTTTCGCGTTGGAATAGACTTGATTCTTTAGGTAGTTTATCATATAAGGCCCGCTGCTTTCACCGTATTCATAACCACAGTTAAATGGACTTTAAACAGACTTGATTGCTTGGGGCTACAATCAACCAATCGTCGAGGATAGACAAAAATTGGGACCTGCCCCTCCTCTCAGTTGTTCTGCCACTGTCTTTACTGGTCTTGTAAAGGTAAGGGGAGAAGTAGAAAGTTCCGAATGGAAGAACTTGGAATTGATTCGAATGGTGTCGAATCTGAAGCGAAGGCATTTTGATGGGAGGAAAACAGGTAGGTAGGCGTCTTAAATCCCAAGTCGCCGCCGAACCGCCTTCTTCAACTCTTGATGACCGCTGAATGAAATGGTTTCCATTTGAAAGTCTGGTCGAATTAAATTTGTTCAGAGGCGTTAGATTTATGAGAGGTCTGAGGTCTCCTGTTTTCTCGGAGCCAGAGAGAAAATCGAATAGAAGCCTTCCATAATCTTCTTTATTGAAAAAATTGCCCTTTTTTCTTTCAGCAAATACTTCACTTCCTTCTTTAATACTCATAGCCCTTAAAGTCTCTTTTGGCATAGGCGTATGCAGATCTGACTTTCATCGGCGGAAGAGGAGGAAGGCGGTAAACTCCAAATGGTAAACCTTCTGAATCGTCTGTAGATCCTAATCGAGGTTATAGATCGCCACGCGGGAGGAAAAAACTGCAGACGCCCCCCCACTGGGGTCAAAGGTAGGTAGGAAGGAGTCAATTGTACTTTCCTCCCTACTGCGCCACGTCTGGCGCCTCTATGTCTGGAGTAGGGAAGAAAGCTCGGAAACTGTCTAGAGCCTCTCATAGTTGGGACTGCTATCTTTAAAGCCATATTCGACTTCGAAAGGAACCTCTATTCCTCTATGGCAGCATAAAATGGAGGCGTAGGACCTTCTGCGGTAGCAATAATCATAAGGTCTGTATCCATAAGGTTATATTTTGGGAGGAGCCCTATGGATTGTTACTATTAGAACCTTTGGCAGGCTTGATCTTGACAGCCTTTACACGTTCTTTCTGAGAAGCTAAACTAGACCACTGCTCCAAAGAGATCCTTTCCTCTGGGAGCGTTAAGGAGAATTCTTTGGCTGTAAAATTCAAAGCATCAACGGCATATTTCTCTTGGAGCCACTAACTGGTAAGCAATCTTCGTGAAAAGCTCTGCAGAAAGCGTGATGAAGATCTCTCATTGTATAAAGGCATCTCTCATAGCTTCATTAGACAGCTTACATTAGCTCCAATAACCCATTCATAAGGTGGCTAAGAGACAACAAGGCTACATTTGAAGTTTAATCCATCACGAGCGATCTGTTCCAAATGGAGGAGATCGGCGTCTTTGCCCTCATCATGAATCAACTCTATGGACAGGATCCTTATGTTTCTTAGAAGAAGCGCCTTCAACACCAACTGGGGCAGGTATGCTTGCATAAAAGTCTTCTCATACAGATTTCATTTATCCCAGCAAGGTCTAGGAACCAAAGGTATAGAGAAGAATTCTTTATCTTCCTCACTCGTAGGGAAAGACTCAGGAATTCATCTGAGAAGGGGAGTCTCCTTCTGATAATCGTCCAAAATAGACTTCTGAACCTTATCAATAGTCAGTCTTAAGTCTGTCGTAACAGGAATGATAGGTTTCACTACATGTTTCATAATGCTTTGCGGCCCCCAAACCAAGGTCCGAGTTGTAGAATCTTGAGGAGTAGCAGAATCACATTTCAATCCACGCATGAAACCAAAACAGCTGCCAAAAAAGGTGCAGGCAACCATTGGAGCTTGGAACGTTAGATCTTCAAAGGCTTCAGTAATAAGGAGTCAACATCGGAATAAGGAGCTCCAAATATTTGGGAAAACTTTCTCTAACTTCGTTATCCTCAACACAGATCAGAATCTTTGCTCAAATATCACTAGTGCGCTCTTGACTTGAAGACCTGGACTTAGATTGGCAACGCCATGGAGTAGCATCAGCCGTTAATGGTTGAGTAGTTTCGGGGGCTTGAACTCGAGGAGTAAACACTGGTAGGAGCAGGCATCGGTTAGGTCTCATTTCGGTGATGAAATCAAAACCCTTAGCTGATTCACAAGTGGATAATCCTCTATCCAAGTTATCAGCAGAATACCAGGCTTCGGGATTCAGAACTTCATGTTGCACGGCGGACTTCTCTTTTCATCAGAAACAGAAAACTTAAATCCAGGTCTTGAGTAAAAACTGTATCATTAGGCTTTGATATAGAGTTATTCGAGACAGCAATCAAAACCTTAGACACTTTTCTGGGAAGATCCCACTATAAGCGGCCATTTCACTTTCACCAGAGGAAGGAAAGAGTCGGTCTAGAATCAGGTTCGCCGGGAGAAGCACTGACTATTCTAGATAAACAGTCTGGATTTAATGGACATATGAGAGGACTTTCACTAGCCTTGAACCTTGAAGAATGAATTTCCGGTCATGGGACTTTGACCGATGACGTGGAGAAGTACCTGAAGGAGAGAGCCTCTAGATATTCGGTAGTCATGGGCTAGAAGAGTCATAATGCTTTCTCTTACTACTTGACTGAGACTTTTAGACGGAGAGGAGAAAGGATTTCTTAGCACCAGAGTCATCCCTATCTGGAGAACGACGGCCTGCGAACGGCTGTAGTCCCTCAGAAAGAATCCCTTTACGTCCAAACTATTCAAAATCTTTACTTTTCTCAGCAGAAAAGAACGTCTTCTACGGTGACCATCACTGGATGGCTTGCGTATGGGGACTGCATCTCTGGAAGGTGAGCGACGTCTACAGGAGGTAGAAGAATGATCCTTAACCTTTCTGGTATCAGATAAGAGAATCGAGGAAGGAGAACCCGTTTCTGGAAGCATGGAAGACGGCTGGTCGATGGGTTAGATGGTAGCACGACGGAGAACAAACCAGCTGAAGCTGAAAGAAGGCGACCCGATGGTTGATAGTCGGAGGAACGGATTGAAGTATCTTGTCCGGGGGGGAACGACGGCGACGGCCAGAAGAATGTCTAGCTAGAATGAACGACCTGGAGAAACCGGAAACAACAGGACACTGGAAGTATGGGGAGTAGAAAAACTATTCCTTTCGTTGTACAACCTTTTAACCATCGAACAACTTTACATTTTCTTCGGAGTCGGGAGAATAGGTAGACCCTCGTTGAAGATAACTAACTCCGTCAATAATAGTCATATGTCTTTAAATAAGCTCAGACTTGTCGGTACACCAGCGGTAGCAGCGGCGGCCCTAGTTGGAAAGACTCGGAGTAATCACCACGGACGAGATGCACGGCGTCAGAGGAGTAGGAGCCGACTCTAGAAATAATATCTTCTCTCATTAACTATCTCTATATCATCGTACGCAAAGCCACACAACTATTACGGAAATCGACCGATTTATTCCCAGATACAACCGGTACCTTCTCAATAACTCATCATCATCAATAGGGTTTAACACGGTCGTGCGTTCACTCGCCTCCGACTCGGAAGTCGCCCTAATCTCATTATCATACAACCATCTGTAGAGCAACGGGGGCGCCGGTTTGTGTATCTTCCTCCAAGGGAATAAGTGCCAGCCTGAATGGTTAGGTATTGTGATCATTCACCTGGAACTGAGGGCAGAAGTTTTCCCGTTTGATGAGACTGCAAGGTCGGCGGATCACCTTGAATGAAATAGAGCCGTTCAAAAAAAGCCATGGCTGGATGTCTTTAGACTTATATGAGGCCGGCCCGTCGGACTACTCAACCGTTGAAAATCTCAATTCACTGTGAATGGAAGGGGTGGATGGACCCGTCAATTGTAAATAATCAACTCTAATCCACCTGGGTTAATTTCAATAATGGCCCTTTTATCTTGAAAAACGGCAGGCAGTGGCGGACGGGTTGGCCCTATAAAATGTCTGAAGCCTCCGTGGCCCCGTAATAACCTCGCCTGGAGATAGATTCAAAGGTAGAACTTTGTGTACTCTTGAACTTCGTTAGGTTGAGAGGTAGGGGTAGTTTCTCGGGTGAGACTTCACCGGCGGATAGGATTGACCCGGAGGGAGGATGCCCCAGAAAGGAGAAGGTTATCGTCTTAGCTTAGCATCTATGTCTTCTTAAGTTCCTCTCCATCATACATCCATTCATCAAAGTAATTCTGAATCTTCAATTCTGTCCACCCTTAATGAATGTTACAAGGACTAATTCTTGTACACTTTCTACATTTCACCAACATAGATCATGAGGGATCTGTGTCCTGGTTTCGAAGGAACTCCTTGCTGTGAAATTTGTATCACCTCCGGTGTAGGGACGGTGGCTTATAGTGCTTGCACCATCAAGAAGATGAAGAAAAAAGGCATAACTTGTAACATATGTTAGGTGCGAAAGTGATAAACCTGCGACGAGAACCAGGAAATCCCAAAGGGTGGAAAACAGAAAAGGCCAGGAAGACAAGACGGACGACAGAGAAGAAACATGGCCACTCCCCAACATTAAGAAAAAAATTCTGAGATGCACTTGGCACAGAGGTAGACATGAAGAAACATAAAGACATGGCTGCACCGCGAGGGGATCGACAAGGCGTTAAACAAATGAACTAATGCAAGGGAGCAGACACGACACAGGGACACACCTATCCCCAATAATGCCTGGCGGTCTAAGTGTGGACTTACGTAGGGGGGAGCTAAACCTGGCCTTAAGGAAAAAGCCCACTTAATACCCGCTAGACGAGCAACGTGAAACAAGAGGCCTGAGGATCGCGGGGCAACCCTGTAATGGGAGAACACATATAATAATATCTGAGACGTATGTCAACAGCTTCCAAATTCTGAACTGCCGAATTTTGAGACCTCCGCATCGTCGATATTGAAAAGTCTTCAAAACACCATCAAAAAAAATATCCAAACTTCCGATCAGCCATAGATAACGTAGACTTATATCAGATATGAAAATAGATCTTAGTCTCCAATAAAACGGCGGATGGGGAAAAAAAATTATGTGTTTAAATCCCAGTTAAAAAAATTAAATGGCGCCCATACTGAGACACAAAAAAGAGCAAAGGATTCTGGTCGCCAGTGACGTCATATGGTTGGGCGTACCGGATGCTGCGTGGGACCGCTACTAGGCGGTGGGCGCACCGAAATTTTTAAAATGTGGCAGTAGGGGTCGTCTGATGGTTTTTTTGAGCACAAAATGCACTGGTTGGATCATTCGTAATGCATAGAAGTGCATAAAAATAGAAGTAGAGCCCTACTTTGGCAATATCATTTCAAAAATGCACCTAAAATTTATTTTTGGGGTTTTTTTTAATCCCCCCCCCCTACCCTTCGACTTACCCAACACAGTGAAGGTGCTTGCTACCTCAACATTTTTTTTCGCTAAAATGACCAGAAAGGGTGAAAGAATGATTACCTGAAGCTTTTTTGAATGTTTTTGGGCATTTTACCCCTTGGTAAGATGAGGGTTAATATGCAAATCATTGATGAACAGATGACATGTATAATAATTGTATCACCACAACCCCACATATCAAATTAGGAATATCAGTCATTGCATTCGGATGACGTCAACTTTCAAAGCACATGAAAAACGAAAAACCTAACACATATAAAAAAATACCCACTTCTGCTTTTCAAGCCAGGGAAATAACAAAATCCCCTTTCAAGTTTCAAGCCAGGGGAAATAACAAAATCCTTCTGCTTTTCAAATAAGGCGGGAATAAAAAAAAGGTGTGACACTTGTCTGAAAACTAAATTGTGGCTACTCCCATTATATTGAAAATGAGAACTCCTAGGGCTAGCATCCCAGATAGTGCCTTACTTGTTGGTTTGGATATTTGTTTTAATATATTTCGTCTATCTTAGCCCCAATCGTCAATACAATGTCAACGTCATATATCTGCCATTTAACCCAATTCCATACCTGCATAATTCACCGTAGTTCTCAGAACACGCCAAAACTCGAACATTCACGATCTTCCAAATCTGATCTTTAAAATTGTTTCATAAGTTCGTTATTTATTGCGATTCGGACTTCCCTTGTGGCACGGAAAGTCACCCAAAACTCACTGGCCCCAAATATCGGTCCAATCATTACAAATGATTATTTTGTAAAAAAACTAACCTTAGAATAAATTGTGTTTAGGACGCCATTTTTGTCGTTAGGCTAGCGTGTTAGCATTTCTTTATTTCATACGTTTTGGGTATTTCCCTAAAATGCACACTATCTGCGGTGTGGATAGGTCATCATTTCGAAATTATGTCCGATGAAAGTATAAATTTAAAGCTCTCGTAAGCTACCTTTATTGTAAATTTCATAGACTTTCAGATAATTTTTAAACCATTATTAGATCAATTTATAATTTATGTATTTAATAAAAACGGGGCTTTTGTCAAAGGTCTAGGACCAAGTTTTGCCAATACAAATTCAACCAATGAGGTTTTAAGTATTCCGATACCAGTGGAAAGACCACGCCCGCGTCTTGCCACGCACTAGATAACTGTTAATAACAAGGTCATAACGTCTTAAGACCATTCTGGGTCTAAACTCAAAACGACAGAGTGCTCTTGAAGACGCTCTCAAGTTGCCAGATATTTTGAAGCTTCTTAATTTGAGTGACTTCAGTCACTGATTATAAGGTTGAGGTACATACGGATGCCTAGGAGTTTTGGGCGAGGGATGGGAGGGAGTGACAAGGCAGAGTGTACCACCGTGATCTTTGTAGCAGGACACCCTCCTTTATTGGGGAAACCCATGGTGGGTCCTGTCGCGAAAAGACACGGCCGCTTCGGAGGACTTAACACCCTCTTGTAGCGATAGCGCTCTGTCTTGAAACCCCCATGAGCTGCGGAGGACTCGACGAGATGAGGTGTAGTACCAGGATCCGATTAGCGCGACTACCCTCCTTATGGGGGCAACCCTGTGTGAGGTTATGTCGTGTGAAAGGAGTCCCTGGCCGCTTCGGAGGCTAACCTCCCCTTTGTAGCGTTATCACTTTGTATCGCCAGTTTCTCCTCGATTAGCCTCAATAAACCCAAAATGGCTTTCTGTAAGAGGCACCCAAATGGTAAATAATATTTATATCTTTATACACTTTTATATACAAATTCCTGCAGACAATTTGATAGTTGAACTTGTGAATGTTTATATTGTTTTGAAACCGACGGAAAGGTAGGTACGAGAAAACACTCGGAACCATGTTATTGCTTGTGCCCACCCGTATGCGTTAAATTGTTCTAGTTGTTAACTTGAGACGTTGTGCTCGTTCGTAATACCTTCAGAATAAAATACAACATAATTCCCAAAACCAAAAGCTTGCAAGACTAAGCGAGGGTCGAGGATTATGTTAAAAAGTAAGGTTTAGGTAGTTTCTGAATTACAAAATTGGCATCTTCTGAGAAATATGGAACTAACCAGCGTTGTTAGTTAGTGGTCCGAGACTTAGCGATCGCGTTATTGTGTTTTTCCGATCGACGCACACTTACGCGCATGCTCACGTGATTCGAACACAGCTGATCAACAAGATGATGCATGTAAACACGGGCAGTTCATACCAAATTAAGGCAAATGCAATCGCTTATTAGAAACCCTTTAGAGATTTGCGATAAAACTTTATGGAATAAATTCTGATGGAATTATTTAATTCGGATCGGAAAATCCTTGACTGCATCTTAGTTCCAATAAACAGGTCCCATGTCAGAATTATTAATGTCTTTAGCTAACATTTCTGATATGTTCGAACAGTATTTAATCGGACATGCTTGGCCTCAGGTGGGAGATTGGCCTCAACAATTCTTTTGTGCGATCAGTCTTTGTACATTTCTCTGAATCAGAGATTATATCACTTTGAAAATAAAACATCATAGTATTTTAAGATTACGACAACCATAAACCAATTTTGTATACAATTATTCATGTACTGTATTCAATAAAATATTGGTTAATAAATCAAAGGTCATGATAAAAATCACAGTGAATCTTCGATAGTCAGTCGGAACAGATGATGCTCTGCATCCCTTGGAACATCTTGCTGCCCCCGCATGCTGCAATAGTAACCAAATTCTTCAGCCATCTCCTCCCATGAGTCATGGTTTGTATTCTTGTTATTAAAACGATATAAATTACAATGTTTTTGCTAGATTAAAACATGTATTTATGCTCGCCTACCATGGTTTTAAAACATGTTTTTCTATTATTATTATTTCCGCCAGGATTACATTTTCTCGCTACAATATTTAAAGACTTGCCTTTTATCCAGACTTCTCCCCGTATCTTGGCTACATATGCACCAAAAATCACTTTATCAGCAGTCGTTGGCATTTGACCATTGCCATTGCATGGGTCAGGTTCACATGCATCACTGAAAGAAATTATTACTATTCAAACATGTAAATGATGGTTGAGTGATTTTGATCTCGCATGATCTGGTTGGCCACGTTCTGTGATCATTGGCAAGGGAATACAGTTCGTAGAGGGCATGTACCACTGATTTAAGTGCGTCATCCATCCGGCCTCCTATGGCCTATCTGTGACCTCCAATGTCCTTGCAGAAACGAGTCTCAAAAAGTCGCCTTCACACCTGCAATAATGGTACATCCATTGTAAAAATACACATACACCTTTCGTTCCTTAGCCTGTCCTTTCTTATTTCTTTTCTCTTCCTTCTTTTCATTCCTTTTTTCTATCACCAACCGTTGCATTTATTATCCTTACTTGATTTTCTTTTCTTTTTTCTTAGGTCTCCCTTTTCTTTATCTTCCTAGCTACATTTTTTCTTTTTCCTTTGGGTCATTTTTCTCAATGCCTTCCTCTCTAGCTCTGTGTTCTATCTCTCCACCCCGACAATTAGTGGTTATGACCCACCCACCCTCCTCTCTGGACATAACCTCCCTTCCCACTCCCTCACCTCCCTCCCTCCATCCCTCCCGCCATCTCCTGTGCAAACAAGCTTTTTTTTCAGCGGCAGAGGGGGTGCTAGTATTAAGGGGTGTACAAGAATATATTAAAAATTTGTAGGAATAGTATAGGCCTATTTGTATTCACGTAAGATTTTTAAGGGGGGAAAGATTCCCCAAGGGGGAAGCTGACCTTTACCCCCTCGGGGTTACGCAACTCTCCCTCTACCACTGCCTCATCCCTCCATCAACTGACTAAAATATAGTTTCTGATTGCGTTTTAAAAACAAGATGTGTGCTGACATAACATGTTCCTAAGTGAAAAACATTATCTAAAATACATGTGATGCCATCTCCTTCGTAACCATCCTTGACAAAAGCATCCAAACCTTCCATCAGGAACCGCCACAGTATGAATTATGGGCTACCGCAGACAACATCTACGCATTCAGCTCTATTAAGGCCTAGGCAGGTACACAGCTTGGTACAGTCCTCATTATACCATGTAGCACCAACCTATTAAAAAAAATCACATCATCCAGAATTTACAAGTATAATTAACTTCAAAAAACAAGAATTACCATATTTTTGGTAATAAATGCTTCCCCTCTAAACATACTTTCTCCATTTTTTACCAAAAGTCCCTGAATGTACTTCATGTAAGTGCAACAAGCTCCACGGAGGTTCAGCGCATTCTACGACTAATTACACATCGAAACAAGGTGCGATGTTCCTCCTGGCTACCGCAGTCCACGCTCGCGTGTGTTTGATTCTGTCCAACAAATTATCAATCAGACTGTAGTACTCATTATGAAGCTTGCGGTACAAATGACTGTGGATTGATTGGAAAGTGGCGCAAGTTTGATTTCACATGTACTTGTTATGGGTTATCACTCCACCTAGTCTGAACATAATCATACCCGAGTTACAATGGATTAATGATCTAGTGTATCAGGGGTTCCGAACACAAATTAATACATGCCACCAATATGGGTCCCATTCTCAGTGGTATATGAAGTATAATTTACAGGGTACCCATTTTCTTGATAATGTTGTAATGGCCAGAGCAACTATCCATTGATAATAACAGACAGGTCAAAGAGAGGTAAAGATTCAGTTGGTGTGCCATATAAAACACTCTAGAAATACTCTCCAATAGTCTTTGGTAACAACCAAGCTTGCCAAGCAAGATGCCCCACTTGGGAGGTTCCATTCCACCTGTTATTCCTTCAATGACTTGCAAGAGAAATCAGCACCAGCCACTGAATATGTTGGGGTTAAAATACCCATAATTCGCAGAATACATCACATTGAGTTCACCATGCATTCTTTCCAAAATATCAGTTATGAACTCTGTATACAAAACGATGCACATCATGAAACCATCTCACGTGCATGTAATTACTTTGGATTAGAAAACATGAAAATGGTGGTTTAGCATGTCAGTGATACAATCTAAATTTCTGCTTTTTCTGATATTCTTTGGCATGCTAGCTTTGGCAGAGATTTTTGCAGAAGTCTTGCAGAAAGTTTTACTGCCCTGAAATCAAACCAAAGAGCGATCATTTGGAGCACTGTGCTAGCCTTGATTTGCTGTGTTGCACAGAAATGTGAGAGCGGTTGCTTGGATGGAATTTGGAAGTGCACCTTGGGTAATCTCACCCCAACAAAAAAAAATTGCTCAATAACGTTGGCTACTAGTGGTCTCGATTTACCTAAGTCATTGATATCAACATGCCATGCTTTACAGAATTAAGGACATCAAGTGCAACCAGGAATCCTAAATAAATTGGAATAGGCCACTCGATCAAGAAAGTGGAGGCATACTGCATGAAATCAGTATCTCATCCATCGCCAGTCGTACGTGTAATGTTATATAAGGGGTTCCCAAAAAATAAGTTCCCCCTAAATTTCGAGGACATTTTGTTGCATAACTTCACTTAGAACTGGATGTTTAGAAAATTACAAAAAGTTTTGAAGAGAGGAAACATTTGGCTCTGCCACAAAAAACACTTTTGGCATCAACATACACTCCCTTTTTCCAAATATGATGTTGTCAGAAAAAATGATGTTGTCATCCAGTTCTAAGCAAAAGTTATGCAACAAAATCTCCTTGAATTTTAGGGGGGGGAACTTATTTTTTGCGAACTGTTTATGTCATCCCTGGCCTCACAGTATGACGTACTGCATGTATTAGGTAGCTCATCAAAATTGCCTCTGGGTGGCGCTATTACCATCAAAATTGTCTATGGGCATTTGTATACAGTCTCATCCACCTGGTGTATCATAACACTACTGACTAGACATTCCAATCTTACAATGCACACTTACCAAATATTCTCAAATAGAAGTTAAAAAACCTAAATGGCAGCCTAGCAACTAACTGATTACGACAATGAAAACAGATGTACATCAAACCAGAGGTACATACCAGATAATACGTTCCATCAAAAGCACATCCACATTGTTCTGGCACTATGCACTCATGTCCACTCCATACTCTCCCCTCTGGGCATTTGCAATACTCAACACCGTTTAGTTCACAGTGATCTGAAGCATCCGACGTACTAATAAGAGCTTCAATATCCTCAAAAAATGAGGGCGATAATGCTTCCACAAATTCTGGCACACTAATGTCTGCTTCCGGAATATCCAGTGCAGAACAGGTATCTGTCACTGTTATGAATGGTATCTGGTCATCGACCACGTCCACAGAGGACGTGCAGACGCTTTCTACTGACAGCGCTGACAGGAAACTCCACAGGTTCAAGATCTTCTCCAAGTGTAAACTTTCTGAAATGTCTCCAGGAGGCAGTAAGTCTCGTGCGGCAGCAGCATACACCCATCTAATTCCAAAGGAAACCTCATCTGGAAGGCTGGAATCTTGAGGGCTCAAAATCGAACAGATGTCAAGTTCTGGAAATACTGGCTGTAGCGTAGCTTTGACCAATGGGCAAATACTGTCCGTGGTAAGATTTCGAAGTAGATTCCACAAATCCAGCAGGGTTTCAAAATCATCCTCTCCCAGTTGTTCTTCAACTGCCAATATGTCATGCAGAATGGCACTGACCAACGTATCAATGCCAAAGTTTTCGATGAATACTGAAAGACTGAAGTCATCTGAGGGTTCCAGTTTTGAGCAGACAGCTGAAATATCAACATCAGGTTTGGACTTACTAATCGCTGAACAGAAAGAGTCTAGTGACTCGGTTGCTATTGCATCCCATGTGATGAGTAGAGCCTCCAGATCGATCTCTGAAAACAGACCTTCGCTGAAGAGTTCTAGAATGGCTGACAAATCCACGTCCTCTGTAAAAATATAAGTTTAATAAAATCATAACAATAGAGTAAATAAACGTTCATAATGAAGCGAGTTAAATAAGAAAATTCTTGATTTCATGTTTACTTTAACCGCAGGTACACAAAGCTGACAGCCAGCTTCTCTCGAAGCTCTTTTCTTTCCGCTCATTTTACTTGTTCCCATTAACAGCATGATGTTTTCAGAAGGTAAAGGTGATTACATAGTATCATGCCGCTTGCTGCTTAGCGGCAAGCCGCTCGGTGTACGCCGCTTGCAGGATCACAGGTAGGATCAAGCTAATATAGGCAAGCGGCGCTATCGCTTGGAACTTCGTCATGAGCGGCACCGCTCCAGAGTTGAATTCAAGTCAACTCAATGCAATTTGCCGGTTTGGGCAATGCAGCAGCCCGAGCGACAGGGAGATCGATTTATTAGCTTGACGCTTTGCTGCTTGGGTCACCGCTAGTGATTCTGATATGATTGCGTAGTGATGTAAATTTCATCATCAGAGCAGAAAAGCGGCAAGCAGCATGACACTATGCAGCGGCCTTAAAGGCTGACTCAGATTTCCAGATGAGGGCGCCCTCAATTTTCAAACATATCATGTTTTTTGCATATACATAATGCTTGTCCATATACTAATCACTGTGTGAAATAGCTAAGCTCAAATCAAAGTCCTTCATATCGAAAATCACAACATTGTTATAAAATTCCGGATCCGGAAATTTTGTTGTACACAGTATAGTATACATAAATGTTTACTGCATGAAAATGAAAAATCCGATTCATCTCAAACTTTGGAATTGGGCATTTTAGGTCACTCTCTTTAGTTCTAGTTGACTATTTTTAATTATTACACAAAAAAAATTATATTTCAAAATCTCCGAGTCAGCCTTTAAGTATAATAAATTGGTAGAGATTTACTGTGCAATACCTTGATTAACAATCTTCTTTACATTATCAGGAAAGTTGAGAAAGGAGCAAGCTAGCTCACAAGCCCACTTAAAAACCACTTGCGATTCTTTTCTGTGAATGTACTTTGCTGCTGCACATCGTTCCCCCACTACACTGCTGGATTGTTACTGGAAAAAAAATCATTCTCAATCCAGAAGTAAATGTATGTGTCTGTGCCTGCTTGGATGTAGAAAACAGAGCCATATCTTTTTGGCAACATTTGTTGTTTATGATTTTATCGAGTGGAAAGCAGTAAAAATTCACTTTATTTCAATGAAAATTTGATGGAAAATCGGCCAAGTTTTTGTTAAGATTTGACTGTGTAAATCTTCATACAATTTAAAGAAAATGTTTAATTGAATTTTAGGAGTTAAATGAAGACAACTTTTGGTAACTTTTGTGTTATAATTTCCTGTAATTTCCTGATTTTGAGATTCACTTAGAGTAAATTTGAAACTCTTGCTCAAATTTATTCATATTTACTTAGCGTTCATTTGTGTACATTTCAGATATAAAATCTCCAAATTAAGTTACATATCGTGTGCTGATTTGTGAGGTCAGGAAGGTGTGTTTTATGCTAGTTGTTCACAGCACAGTGGTTTGCGCTGCAGGGGCAATACGTGTAATTGATCAAATTGCGCACGCGCTGTTCATGGGCATGCCATTGGGAACTCAAGAGCCCACTTATCGTATTAAGGACAGTGTCAACCTTGAGTTTCCGAGTATCAATTTTGGTTTGTAACTTTGCAAATATTTGATTATTGTATGTAAAAGTATACATTTCTAGAAAGAAAATTTGACGATGAACCCGATGATGGCATCAGATTAATGTAAAACTTGACGTATTTTGAGAAAAATACTAAAAAAACATGATTTTGCCCCAAAATTTTCAGACAGCATAACAAAAACAATTTGAATTTTCATGATTTCTTATGTTATTTTTAGAGACAAGACAAATTTGTTTTTTTCATTTTTTTAAAAATAGCGCTTACTTTTCGAAATACAGTGTGAGTCAATAAAAACCCTACATTCAGAATAAAAAATAATTAAAATAGTTAAGAATTATTTTTGCTCAAATGTTTGCTTTGGTTATAAAGAGGGATAAACAGGCTTTCAGAAAACGCTTATTTGGTGTCATTTGGACTTTGGAGGAAGATGTTATGCCTATTTTTCTGAGAGACTTAAAAATCATGTTTGGCCGATTTTGAGCCAAAACAAAGATTACATCGTTTACATAAGTAAAACCATGGTTTTTCAGCAGTGATTTGGGTAAAAAACAGTTTAACCACCAAAAGTAGTATTGTTAAAACAATAGAAGATGGAGAATAATTAAAGCATTATAAATATAAATCCCAGAGACTAACAAAAAGGGAAAATGCTGAGTAAATAAAAAATGTTCAATTTGGCAAAATTAAGTAGAGTTCAAGCTTAGCTGGGTAAGACCCACAGTTTACTTTGGGTTCGGCAAGAGCTTCCATTGGTTTTACGACAACGCCAAAAGTTGAGAAAGCCAAAAGTGAAAACTTAGGGAAGGTGTTGATTCTGCTTTTGGGTTGAAAAAAAAACAGTGCGATATTTAATTTATTTACAGAAAAACTTCAGATTAAGTTCTTCTTGCTATTTATAGACGATGGACTAACTTGTTATTTGTGCAAAATTAATTACCCTTAGGAGATGTAAAACAAAAAAAAATCTCGGAGTCAGTTTCATTTATGTCATGAAAACTGAGGAATTGATGATAGGGAGTAATTTTCAAAAACTGGACTCTCTATGATTGAAACCCAAATGGTAATTTATTTAATTTGTTGAACAGATGTTTTTGTGAGAAGGAATCGATTACCATCTGGAAATGATCGTGTTGGAATTGCATTTTGGCTATATATGTTATGGTATAAGTCGGGTCCAGTCTCTCCGAATTGTATGGCTAAAAAATCGGCCCAACAAAATGTTTAGGTCTTTCCGCAAAAAAGTGCCATAGTTTCTGAAACCCAAAGTTCTGAAGACACCAATAAAAATCCTTGATAGCTTGTTTTATCCCTTGGGAAAAACCAAAAGCACAACATTCAAGCAAAAAAAACGTTAAACCTTTTGAAGAAGCAAAATCGTCTTGAATGTAGGGTTTTTCTTGGACTAAAACACACGGTTAAAGGAAAAAAAAATGTCAAAAAAAAAGTGTGATTTTTTACCTTTCTTTTCCAAAATTGGGAGTATATATGGGAGAATATCTGTAATTTAGAAACCGAAAAAAAAATGAAAGGAGAATACCGTCCCTAGAGACGGGACGATTGCTATCGTAGGGAAGTTAAACCTTAACCTTTTTAATCGGTAATCTTAGTTAGCTTGTCTGAAAAATTTGCCAAATTGTCGCGAAAAATTGCACAATTGAGAAAAAAATACTGTTTTTAGTAAAAAAAGCTTGATTTTCACGCATTAACTTCTCGTTTGTCAAAGAACTTGACCTTTTAACTTTCAAAAAATTGGAGTAGTGTTGGCAAAAGTGATGAAAATAAAATCTTTATGCACTAATTGAATAAACCTTCTTTTGTCTTCCAATTCCAAAAAATAGAAGAAATTGAAATTTCATCTGTCTTAAATTAGCGCTTTGGGTTACATTTTTAAAATATATTTTAGTTTGTCCCAAGATCAGGTTCGCAACCAAAAAGTAAATTAAAAACACGCGCACGCTTCATTACACAGCAAAAACATTCCAACCCGCGCGACGCCGATGCATGCGGCCTTGTTGCCTGACGGCGTGCTAAGTTTGGCTTGAAATTAACTGCCCGTTACTGACATGTGGTTTTTTTTTTGTAAAACTTTAAATGGTCAAAAATAGCTGTTTTAAATCGAAAAAAAAAAATAAAACTCAGATTGTCTTGCATGATAAACCTTTTTTGGTAACGATAGTTTTTTAGAACCACATGTTGTGTTTAAAATGGTGCAAAAAACAAAAAAACACGCGTTTTTTTTTTAAAAAAAAACCCCAAAAAATGAAACTAGGGTTCACCCCACTTCCTTAACTAACTGTTTATGTGAATGGAATAGGTGGGAGGTTCGTCGGAAACCTATATGGTTCTTTCTAAACTTCCATGTTATTTATAGCAAAGTCCATGGGCATTTCCACTGAACAGCTGTTTGAAATTGAAAGGTATCATGTTATTATGACCAAAAACCAAAATTAAACACAAAAACAATTATCCGTGTCGGGCGACCACCAGATTTGACAAACTGATTTGGATTATTCTCGTTCCACTAATAATGGTTGTTAAAAAATTTTTATTGAAATTTCCTATTGAGTGGCCAAATGTGATTTTTCTTAAAAAATTCTCGTTTTCCACGTCGTTTAGGAGATTGGCCATATAGAGGGCGCTTCGGCTATTTTAACATACAAAATCATTTTGACCTTTGTAGGCCTCTATGCAAGATTTCCGCAATTGAAATTTGTCTGATTTTGCAGCGATTGAATAGTCTTGCATGTACTTACTATTATCAGTTTCAAAAAAAGTGTGTCGCCCAATGCTTAAAGGTGCAACGAGAGATTTCCAGTCATCCAGTATTTTCTGTCGATTATGTAGTGATTTTATATAGATTAAGGACATTCAATAGATTCCTACCTTTTATTTGGTTTACAGGGATAATTACCTTAACAATGGGGAAATGAAAACAATCAAGGCGATTTCTATATGCTTATATTTCATAGAACATCTAGAAAAAATAGGGGCTGAATTTCGTATTGATCCTATTACGAAATTAGAAATTTTCCAATTTTGTACCAAAAGAAAACAAAAGGTTTCTCAGGTTAATCCTACACGGTGGGGATATTTTTGATATAAAGCTGTACACCAGTGCCAAAATCAGAAATTTTCCACATTTTTTCCGGGGACACATGGTTATTTGAAATCTTCTCGTTGCACCTTTAAAATCTGTTCTAAAAAATAAAAAAGGAGAACAATTTGTCTGGGGTCAAAAACAGCTGTGCACTGGGGTTATGTTTTCCAATTAAGACCTATAGGACATTTCTAGACAAAAAAACACTATGACTAGTCCCCTGGTTAAGTAAATTAATGTTTACAGAAATTAAAGCACATTCAAGCAAACCCAAATCAACAAGGGAAAATAGAAATTTGCCATTTGCTAATATTCTTAGTCTTAAATAGGAAAAAGTTTACCCATGAACTGGACAAAACGACATAACCGAGGCAGAGCATGAGGGGCCAAATTATATATCATTAATTTTATAACCAACTATTGTCAGCTTTTATGCATTAGTAAAAATTATATTAATTTCTATCCAAATTTTTGATGATCAACTTGCCTTGCCCTGTCAAATCGAAACAAGTCAAATGAACATTCGTGCTCTATTTTAAGTTTTTACTAGCATAGTCATTATTTAACATGAAATTTAGATCAAATTCATGTGTAATTTATTTCTTTATTGGGGTTCGGGGTAACCATTGTCGTTCGTAGGGGGAATTGAAAACACCCCCCCTTTTAGCATATCTTGGTTTTTAAAAAAATTACCCTTTTGTGGAAAAAATCGGGCGAATTTTGAGGGTAAAAATATACCCCCTTTTTTCGGCGAAAATCTTGAATGATTTTTAAGTGATCACCCTTGTTCAAACAAAACGCGAACAATAAGGGAACAATACATGTTCAAACAAATATCAAAATACAATGGATGATGGGACACAAAAGGTGCATGTGAACCATGCGAAGGGAATTCGCTAAGAAATACATATGCTGACGGTTTGAAAAATTGAATACCTGTGTGTTTAAAGGATGAACCGCACCAATGAATTATATTAGACAATATACTCTATAAAAAAATAATTATTCGGAACAACATACGAGTGTTTTCATCTAAAAACGGAACTTATTATGAAAACCATAACAATGAATTTTAAAAAAAACAACTAGTCTGGACCATGCGCTATTTTAAAAATTTCGCGATGATTCTAAACGTTGTTATGCGGACTACCGGCCGGCAGTTTGTTGTCATTACACACCATAGGAATGTGACATTATGAAAAGCGTCCACAGGTTGGAAGGTGTAGACGGGGTAATGGTGCCGGTGTCCGGATCCAATAACCACTCAAAATATCCCATATACCACTAGCGCGCATTTCATAGCGCAAGGGTCAGACAAAACATGTTTTTATTCATTTGTATGGTAAGAGTATTAATTCCATTGTGTTTTTGAAAAACCAATCGATATGTGTTCCAACTAATTATTTTTATTAGCGTATTATTGTTATAATTTAATTCTTCAGGACCGGTTTCTCCTTTAATTCCATGGCCGGAAAAATACTGGGTTTTCTGGGGACCACCCCAATGTACTACACCTTTTCAAAATTCGCCAACTTGACAATGAAAAAAGTTTACCTTTTTTCTGGATTATCGCGAAAAATAAAATTGGCGAAATGATTGAGGGAAAACGGCCTCCCCCCCTTTTTTCGTTGATATCCTACGAACGGCATGGGTAACCGACAGTTAAGAGGAGGAGGGCTGTTTAACCGGGGTATGGCCCCCAGTGTCCAATGGGCATACATGGTTTATCTAATTAAATTTTTATGCACAGAAGAGAACAAACCTGTGCATGACAGACACGAGTTGCCAATATCCTTTCAACGTGATTGTTGCTGTACGGGTGGATGTCACACCACCTCTACACATTGGTCTGTTTACCTTCCCAACCCCAATGATGAATAATGCCAGACCCAGGGCAGTACCCCATTTATCCACCTTTGGTAAGGGAAGTGATGAGGTAAAGGAACTTGCTCAAGAGGACCAAACATGTTAGCCCACAAAAAGGCTTGAACTCACAAACCTTTTAGGGCAAGGGGGTCGGGCATTTCATCCACTGGACCACATTTAGTGCCCTCCAAGTATAGGATAACAAAATAGAAAAGTCGTAAAAAACAACTTATTTTAACTACCCCAATTCATCCAAGGCACAACACGGATGGTTTCCATCCAATTCACCAAACTTGACCTGGAGGACATCCATTCAAGAGTCAAAACAGGTCAGAGGGACAACTGTATTACTGATTGACTCATTATGTGTACCACGAGGGACCCTTCAGGGAGCTAAAAAATGAAAAATAAAGGATGAAAGGTGGTGTTGTTTAGTGTTTGACCTGATATAAAGTTCGTTGGTTTTTCATCTGTAATTGATTCTCACCCATCCACCATCATACCTTTTAGATATATCAGAAATATCAGTCTGTGTTATGGAATTATTGTGAGCAGGAGAAACTACCAATGATATAGTTACAATGTGATTATCTCATGGTTTTGGGCTTTCGCATGTATGCTCACATCGGTCCCAAGAAAGGTTATGATACAATATAAAAAAATATCAAAAACATTTTACAAATCCAAGACAGAAGATTACCAAATCCACACATTTTCATGAGAGCAGAAGAACTTGAAAAGGATCTATCCACAATCTTGATGCATTTTGCATATGGCTGGTACACATCTTGCTTTAAGTCAGTCTGCACAATTGCACTGTCATGCTATAATAACAGTCTTCTTGAATTTTTAAAAAATTTTTTTAATATTTTGATGTATTTAACTGTTCACAGTCATGGCATAATCAGACCTGGCAAATGGGGCAGTGCAGAAGGGGTGAGAGGGCATTTCTGAGGGGGGAGGAATTTGGGTCCTTCTCCCATAGACACTGATTACAATATGGTTCAGTTATGGGGGGGGGGCTCGGGGGAGGAAAGGGTCCTGAGCTCAAGTTTCCCCCTGCCCCCCCTCTGGTTACGCCCCCAGTGTTCAGTACACTAATACTGTAAGAAATTGTTTTTTAAAATGAAACTTACGGACCCCAAGAACGGAAGTGATCGCCATTCACGGTCTTCTACATCAGGAGTAGACATCTTTCTGCATATAGGGCTTATGTTGAACACAGGGTTGTCTCGAGAAGGTAGGGTTACACACAAATCATACCTACAGCTGGGCATTATTGTCATAGGTGGAGAAGTACGTCATGACATTTCAAGCCAAATGGCCAGAAATTGCAGAGATCAATAGAAAATGTCCACTTTTCTTACAAATCGTTAAACACGGTAAGATGGCACAGATTTAGAGCAAAATTAGATTCTACCAAGCACTTTTGCTCTCAAAACAGTAATGAACATGGGTGTATGTGGTCTGTTGATTTACAGGTTTTGCGATATTAGTGTGTTTTTAAACTGCAGAATAGTATGATTTAAAAATCCAGGGGCAAACCCAACCAACCACGTAGTTTTCATGGCATATCGAAAAGGTTAATATACCCTATGGCACTATTGGCAGCCGTAATTGAATCCAGGGGCAAACCCAACCCAAAGTCACTCTTCCACTGCAGTTGTGATGGCAAATCAAAAAGGTTATATACCCTATGCAATATTGGCAGCCTTAATTGAATCCAGGGGCAAACCCAACCCAACTTCACTCTACCACTGCAGTTTTGATGGCAAATCAAAAAGGTTATATACACTATGCAATATTGGCAGACTTAATTGAATCCAGGGGCAAACCCAACCCAACTTCACTCTTCCACTGCAGTTGTGATGGCAAATCAAAAAGGTTATATACCCTACGCAATATTGGCAGCCATAATTGCCATTCTTTCTTTGCATGGTCATCAATTTTCCATGCAGAACCACACACTGAGGCGGTAGATCAACAATGTCAACAGGACAAGCAGTGGTGTGCGCAGGATCGTTTGAGTAGGGGCACAAGAATAATTTCCCCCCTATATGGACGGTAAATGCTGTCCTAAATGTAGGCTTTAATAACATGATTCTTTGTGAATGGATCTTTCCCCTGAATGGCAAACCAAATTGGGGCCAACCCCCCTTTACACATGCTACTCGCAATGAGAGATTTCACATATTAAGTGTCAAAAAAAAATTGAAAGCCCTGATTTTTGCACTGATTTATTTATTTAATCTTTCTTTATCCAGGGTAACTTCTTCAGTATCTAGTACTGATCTCCAAGAAGGCCCTGCACAAACATTTACAATACATGTACATTTAAAATAATAATAAAAAAAAGCTTTCCAACAATAATATCCTTATCTGAAAGGATTAAGCTGAATTTTTTTTCTTTGGCACAAAAAAAAAATCGTAAAATATGGAGTGTAGCCTACATTTTACATTGGAATATAAGCAAATAAAAAAAAACACCTTTTGTTTTCACTTTTTGTGGTCTGATTTTCCATATAATTGGTCTGCCCATCTGGTTAATAGAAGCACAAATTGGCCCATAAAACAGTGTGGGTTAATTAATGTGGTCAACCATGTTTGGAGATATTTTATGTTCATAGCATCAAAAGGAAACATTTCCTGCACCTAAAATTTTACTGGAGATGAACTTTCTTCTGATATCAAATCTTGGTCTTAATTTTGATGGCACAAAGTAGGGAGATGAGGTTATCTATCAGATTGCCCACCTTTCATATGGACCATAAAAGTTTTTACATGTGTGTATACATGCATGAGGATTCAAGATGTAATTTGCTTATGGTGGCACTATTACAGCACCATTTGTAAGTGCATGCATGCATTTGTATAATCTAATGGTCCATGTGTCTGTACCTGTGACTTTATTGCAAGGGACCTGTTATTGCCCTATAAACTCAGGCAATGAGACAATGCAGATGAAACATCATCAATTGTATAAACAATATGTTAACTCTCCCAGCGAAAGAGGGAAACAAACATTTAAAACATATAGAAACAAGCTTAATATGCTTATTCGTAAATCAAAGAGGAAATATTTTTTTTTATCGAAATTTGAACAAAGCAAAAATAATATGAAAGAAACGTGGAACACAATAAACAATATTCTTGGAAGAGGGGGGAAACATCCCACACAAAATAAGTTTAAGAGTACTAACGGTAACTTTTGCACAAACCCTGTAGATATTTCAAATAATTTCAACGATTTCTTTGTAAACATTGGGCCTAAGCTTGCATCTAATATAAATAATTCTGGTAAAAATTATTATTTTTTTTTTTTTTTTTTTTCCATATTGCTTTCTTGGTTTTGTATATAACATGTTTAAATGTTTTTTGTAATGCATATGGAAATAAATAAAATGATTGAATTGATTGATTAATCAATAATATTTTCGTGAAGCAAAGAAATTGGCAAATGTCGACAGAGTGTCATCAATTTAGAAGAAATTGTTGCATGTTATCGGTTTAATAAGGTGTATACAGGAAGGTGAATATGCACACGTGTGCATGTGCATGCAGGTGTGTGGTTAGATGTGTGTATGTATATGTGTGTGTGTGTGTATAGGCTTGTGTGTTAAGTTTGATCCTTTCTTTTCAAAAAGCTTGAATGTTAGACACCTTCACCCTGGTGTATATGGGGGTCAATGATATATCAAACTGTAGATAAATACCGTTTGCATCAGTCAGTATACCACACAATTCTTCAGCTTGAACTGTGGTGGCGTCATCCCCAGCACATGGATCATAGTTATCATCAGCAGGATCAGCCAGTATGTCACACTCTGAGTTAGGATCCACCCAACTATTGCCAAAGTCAGCGATGCTTGTTGCCTGTGTTCATAATAAAAGTCGGTAACCTATATGATAAGAATCCTATGAAAAGTGAAGTAGTTTGGCGAAATAATTGCACTATTTATTGTAAAAGTCAGGAGATAAAGCAACAAACTTGGCACAGACCTGAATTTTTTATGTGCTGAAAAATGTTATGCTCAGAGACAGAAAAAATTATAATTTCGAGGTTCTCGGCTTTCGTGTTCACTATATTCAAAGAATATAAGCTGTAGGCCGCTCCATGACCTTGGTGCACCTATGACACAAGTTTGGTTCCAATTATACTTCTCACTTTTCAATTGAGGTCAATTTTACATTTTTAGCCTATTTTTCAACTTGACCTCACATGACTTGACCTTGGCACATGACCTTTGACCTCATCAACATATGAGGGATCCCATGGAGCACCTATGACACAAGTTTGGTTCCAATTGAACTTTTCAATTGAGGTCAATTAAAAAAAAAATCAATTTAAAAAAAAACCAACATTTTAGTGACACACACATCCACACACACACACACACATCCACACACACAACGGATTGCCAAGTGGTCATTCAGCTATAGCTGGCGGCCCACAAAAATATGGGTAACAAAGAAACCTATGATGCAACTGAGGAATGTGACTAAATTCAGGTCCAATTCTAGACCATTAGAGGCAGGTCCCTACACAAACCAATTATTAAGTCCAGCTTCCAGGCCTATGAACCAGGTTCCCAACTGAAAACATTTCTATAAATTCTATCCCTGACTATAGCTAAGGACCCATTTCAGATTTAAGATGGGAGCCAAAGCCAAGGTAAAAAATTAGAGTCAAAATATAAAAAATGTTCCATTTCACTCAAAATTTATCTCAAATTTTCCATCGCTTCACAGTCAGTTATCAAGAACATCAAAATGAGGCAAGGGTCCTTTTCTTTTCGGATCAAATTGTTAACCAAAAATAAATGTCTGACTTGACTATTTTTCTATGACTCACCGATTCCAAAAATATTTACTTTGTCATATGAACCACCCCATTACAATGTTATTGACAATAAAATGGTTGAAAGAGAAATTTATATCCTAAGAAAATTTCTTTGCATCCTTTTAAAGACACTATCAGTGATTTATCCGAAAGAGTCAAAGTATTAGAAACATGCAGGAATAGCTTAAAAGCGAAGGATAAGTATGTAGAATTCTCAAAAGTTACTTTTTCCAAGTGAAGAATTGACAAAAAGGAAGAAAACGGCAGTTTTCCAAGATACAAATAGCCATTCAATTACATGTTGTAGGAAGTGTCCGTTTGGACAGCAATGACTAAAATTTCTGATTTTGTCCTTATTAGGTTGCTTCTGGTCTTATCATTTGCAGGGTATGTTAGGATACATGTACTTGTTACAGACATGCAAAAATCTGATTTTTGACGATTTTTTTCGATTTTATGATCTAGCAAATCACTGATAGTGCCTTTAACTAACATCACAAATGATCATAATTATCACTAATAGGTGAGCACAAATTTCACACTCAGAGCTCAGACCCAATTGCTGAATTGCTGGTGTTTAAGAATACTTCTTTTTTATCAAACTCTTGGAGCACTATTATGTGACAAGATTAAAACAGAACATACTATTACATGTCATCGAGTGCGAGTATAATTTATGCACTTGTACTCAAACCCAAAAGGTAAACTGGAAAGTACTCATACTCATAGAAAGTACTCACACTATAAGTCTGATTGCTAGCAGGCCATAAATAACCATAGACAAATTCTCTGGCTACATGGTGACTGTGTTTTGCTTTATCACACAATATTGCTCAAAGAGCCACTTCTAATCACTTACAGTGGTGCCATCTGGTTTAGTAAAATCATTGCTTGGGTCACCATCAAAGTTGCCACCAAGACCGCAGACTTGACCACTAAATTTGTCCGGCAGTCTAACGTCGACATTGTATTGTCCATCCCAGATGATTTGAACTCCAAAATCTGTTGTTAATACCTACAAAAGACGAATAAATACAAATTGAATGTGTAAGAATTTGTTTGGCTTAAAGGGGCATTTTGTGATCCACAGCCTTGTTCCCCCAACTTATCCAAAAAAAGTTTAGATTTTTATATCATCTGAACCATTACGATTTTAATGCCTGTGTACCCAATCTTACTTGCAAATTTGATTCTATCAGTAAGACATTTGCAAGTTTGTATTTTCTGTCTGTAAACAGACAAAAATTACAGTAGTCTATGGGAACCTGTGATACAAGCATCTGTTCACAACGACTGCAAAATTGAAATTTTGGGAATAAGCTTTTCTCAATGATACCTAGCAAACCCTATATAAAACAGAAGGTGCTAGAATCCCGATACCTTTAAACATGACATTCAAGGTATTGATTGCCAACACCATAAACACCATTTTAACATACTTGTTATGCTTTGAAAAAGATTCATAAACATTTATTATTAGATGAAAAATGATTGGATAAAAGTCTTGCATTGATATTATTGCATGGTGCATATATATAAATGAGCATATACGGTATGCTTAGAACTTTGAATTAACTCATTTATGGGTGGGTGTGTACACTTTTCCTTAAAAGCATTACTGCAATAAATTTCATGACTTAACGCCTGCTGTAATATTGTTTATGAATTGGGTTAATATTTGCATATTATTTGTTTCTCGTGCATTGGTAAAAATCAATGCACTTGTATCAGTTTGACCAGGCTCGTAATGCCACACGCCCCTACGGGGGCTTGTGCATTATTCGTCATCAAACTGAGCATGCACGCATTGATTTTTTTTTTTGCAATGCACTCAAAGCTAAAATATTTAGCCATTAACATCTATGCAAATTACATTGTGAATAATGCAACATACTTGTAACAAACAAGATACCAAGAATTTACACATGAGGTACACAAGGTATAATTATACAAATCACACACAGATTAGATTCCTCTGATTAGTAACACTAGATTCTATTACCATTTAAGCTTTTGGGCAGACGCCAGCGATCAATAGACCTCAAAGGGTGCAATCATTGATTTGTATCCTACAGTGCAAAGAACTGGCCTTAGGCAAATATCATGCCAGCCACTCTGTTACTCTTTCAATACCTTCACATAAATGAGAGCTAGTCCACACAGCAGTGGAATCTAGTATAAATGGGCTGAATTCATTTGGATTAGATCCATGATCAATGCATGGTTGTCAAATGCACTGTATGCAGTACCCATGCACTGATCACATGGTCCGTGTGGCCCCTCTGTTGCTCTTTCAATACCTTCACATAAATGAGAGGCTGAGCTAGTCTAGACAGCAGTGGAATCTAGTGTAAAATACTATCATATGGCAATAAACAGTTCAAACTATTTCTGGTATAATAACAATGATAATATGACACTCCTATTTCTATCTGTTTTTGTTCTTGAATTGGGATTCTTTCTGACCATTTCTCTGCAACATTTCCATGCCATAGTTTAGGAGGCGGCTCTGTTCCAGGTGGTCATAATTCAATCTTTCACTTACTTTCTTGTCACCAATAATCCTAATATCTCCAAACTGTCCTTCAATTTCAGTTTCTCCTCTAAGTGGTAGATTCACCTCAACACCATTGAGCAAACACCGTCCATCACGAAGCACAGTTATTTCCTAAATAGAGAGCGTGTACGAAGCAAGAAAAAAATTAACATTACTAATCCATGTGTACCTAATCTCATGTGCAAATTTGGTTGTATCTGTAAGAAATACACAATTTTGTATTTTCTGTCCGTAAATGGATAGAAATTACAGCATAGTGGCCTATGGGACCCTGGGAAACATTGAAGCATTTGTTCATAACTCAAAATCGCAAGGTCGGAATCAACTAAAATTTTGTGAATAAGCTTTTCTCAAGGATAACTAGTGAACAACAAATAGAATAGAAAGTGCTAGAATCACGAAATGCACCGGTTAAAATAGTGAGTTCGCGCCCTGTTGAAGTCAACATTTTTGTTTCCTTGGGCAAGATACATAGTCTCAATTGCTTTGTTGACCCAAGCGATAATTGGGTAGCTGCACGTTATAAATCAACAATATTATTATTATTAATATCATCGAAACAATTTTCTGATATTGCTAGGTATCATGGGTAAAGCGCATTTTTTACCAGTGGCCAAGAATATCGCCTAGTACCCGAAACTTTCAGTCCAGACTCTACCCATTCTGGTTTTGTAATTTCTACAATGCACAATTATAATAATAATAACAATGTGTATTTTTAACGCGCGACATATCCACGTAAATGTGCTCAAGGCACTGTGCGGCTGCCATGAAAGGCGCTCAGCACATTAGAGAAACCATAATACCTGAACAGATTTATGCCAAGAAGCTTGATTTTAGAAGCAGGATACCGGAGTACCCGGAGAAAACCTGCAGGAACGAGTATGGATCGAGAACCCAAATTCACATAAAGCCACCGAGAACGAGCCTCTATCGGAGATCGAACCCGGGACCTCATTGGTGAATAAATAAATAAATGCCAGTATTTATATAGCGCTTTATACAATTAAGTCTCAAAGCGCTTTACATTTATTCCGCTGTCACTAGGATAAATCACTTTTTCACATATTGAAAATTTGGCAGCCAATTATAACGGCGCACAGTATGACTACCCCTAACAGCTCCCCATTTACACCTGGGTGAAGTGAGACAAGCGAGATAAAGTGTCTTGCCCAGGGACACAACACGTTGGCCACGGCGGGGCTCGAACTCACAACCTAATGATCATGAGTCCTGCGCTTTTCCACTGGACCACACGTGCTCTCAAAGGTACGTGAAAGGCGAGGGAAGATACACTGCGCCAACTCGTTCCCCCACTTATGTTACTGATCGTCCTATAAATTGATCTAGAGTTAGTGAGTGGAATAACGTGCTACTGCTTTGTTAGGTTTGAAAGAATCCAGAACAGACAAGGGTGTCAGAATTTCAATTTGAACCGCTCACAGAGAGGTTGTATAATAGCTGGACCCTGTTCTGTAAATCTACTGAAATGAAATAGTAGACCTATGAATATACCTTTAGAAACATCTTTTCAGGGCGCCAACGGGATGGTTAATTCCAAGAAAAAAAGTCCACTCACGTAGGACTAACCCTGGTTTAAACCCAGGTCTAAAGTTAGACTCCTTTCAGAATACCAGCCAAGACGATTTGTTGACACAGATGCACTTACCCATTCATAGACAGACACAATTAGGCTTTCAGTAACTGACACTCTTCCACCTTCCAACAATTCATTTTGCTGAAGGATTGTAAACAATGACTCATCTGTATTACAGTGTTGAGCTAGAATATACCTGCATCCGCCCTGGAAGTCAAACTTCCTGCCATCAAATGTCTCGTAGTGTGGATCACCATAGGCAGAACATTGGCCAATATCTACAAAGCAACAAAACAGGGTTATATTAGTTATAAATGTGATGGGTTGCCATTCCACTTTAAAGCGATTTATTGGTATAAATCTATCGGCACATATATAATGAAATATCCCTAAATAAAACGTACCAGATGGTTTTCATGGCCATTGGAGTATTCCTTGCGAAAAAATCCAGATTTATTCCGACCAATATACACAACTGTACAACGATCATGGAAGCTACCATGTTTATTCCGTGTGGTATATTTACAACGTCGCATGCAATACCGAAACAGAAGCCAGCGAAAATATATCCCATACGCGCATATATCACGTGCAAGTTTGCCACAAGCCTCATCCTTTTGAACTTTGTTGAGCACAAAGGATAGGAGCGAAGTTCGTTTAGAATTTTTTATTGCAAGAAAATATACTCACCAGAATGTTGTGAGATTATTCTATTTACATACGTGTATACTTACAAAATGATCCAAATAGTGCATTTTTGTGCTCTGGCACCCAGAATCCCTTTGGACTCTTTTGGGTCTCAGTTCTGGGCACCATGTTGAATTTTTATTGGGATATTTATTACATAATTTTTTCCCACTAGCGACGATTATTGACGACGTATATACATATATCACATCTGGTTAAACGGTTATTCTATCTAAGGGTCATCGGAGCGTTTGGAGAATGGATGGTGACGCAGTTTGTGAAGAATTTTCTCAGATCGGAATTCGACAGCTGTTGACATAAGTATCATATAGGTTGGGAGCATGCATGATTACTGTGCCCCGCCCCCTTGGGTCGTTAGGTCCCACAAAAATAAAAGGAGTGTGGTCAAAGATGATAAGAAAGCTCCAATAAATGACTTAGAGAGTTGCTAGCAGTTTGTCACGCTCCAAGTCGATTCAACAGATGGTATCTGGGAAGTCGGTGAAAATCAGATCAGACAATTCCACTGTAGTTGCCTACATAAAACCCACAAAGGAGGAAACAAAGAGTATCCTTCGAGTGCACTAACACATCAGCCTCCTCACTTGGTGCCAGAAGGAGGAAACATCTCCCTGGAGTTATTAAAACTTTATCGCAGACAGGCCTTTCCAGAAGAAAGTCAGCCAAAATGATAGCTTATTTCAGAATCACTGTGGGGAGTGGCATCTCACCCACACAACAGCCGTATATGCCGGATGATTTTTCAAAAACTGTACAGGGCCCATGGTAGAATTGTTTTGAACAAGAAGAATCATCAACTCCCAAACAATGCACATGGCTAGCGGCGAGAAAGCCTGGGTGAGAGACTTGTTTTACAATAAGTTGGGACAATCTGATTGCTATACGACTTTCCACCGATACAGCAATCAACGTCATGCAAGATGCTGCTCGTAGCCCCATTTGGCCACGTCAGGTTTGGTTCCTACGTGGTCAGCCATGTGGAGGATATTCCAAGCTGTTTCATGTAAGGCAAAATGCTGGTGGACGGAAGAAACAAGAGAGTGTCGATCCTAAGGTTAAGATATCTACACTTGACTGTGTGGTCTCTCTCAAGCTCGCTTCAAAACACAAGGGCTTTCGAAGAAAGCTTGCCTCCCTTGGCGGCAGGTGCAAGAAGGAAGTCACCTCCAGATTTTTTTTTTTTTTTTTTTTTCTAAAATAGGTAGACTTCGAGTTCAACGTCTGGTGCCAGAAATCAAGGTGATTCGCATTCTGCCTCGTAGGAGGACGGGGCTAAACTTTCCTGACCTCGCTTTTTCAAGAAACTCCAACCTCAACTATTAGAAACTACTTGTCAGCAATACTCTACTATTCATGCTAGTCCGGACATGATTAGAGAAGTTAAGAGTCTCTCGGATCTCATTAGATTTGTGGCAAAACGATTAGCGTAAATAAAAATGTGGCGGATTCCTTAAATATCTACGGCTTCGGAACGTTAAGCGTGAAAAGATGTTTTTCTTTCTTTGTACGGAATACTCCAATGACCTGCAAACCACTGGTACGTCATATGTTAGGGATTTATTTCATGTATATAGTGCCGCTAGATTTCACCCATAAATTCCTTTAATTACAACACGGCTGTTTGACCAAGACAAGTCGTCTCTTATTTTTAGAGCAAATTTTAAAATAGTGGCGACACAATTGTGACAATTATATAGTAGGGGCAGGCAAAGAGTTTACCTCTGCAAAATTCATCAAAAAAACCAAAAAAGAAAAATTAAAAAAATATAGGCCTACAAAGGTCATGATTTGTATACTTTAGCCGCCCTTTATAGCCAATTCATAGAAAGGCGTGTGTTAAACTAGATTTCAAAGAAAAATCATATTTGGCCCGCAATTAAAAATCATAAAATTTACACGGGATGAAGTCAGTGGTACACACTAATCAAAAATTAGTGTCAAAAGTTGTAATGTAAAACTTGCCTTATTTTGAGAAAATGCTAAAAAAGATGATTTGCCCAAATTTCAGACAGCAAAACAAAAAACAATTGAATTTTTTACATGATTTCTTATGATTGTTAGAAACAAGCCCAAATTGTCTAGGGACGTTTTTTTTTTTTTCATTTTTTTTTTTTGAAATAGAGACTTTAATTTGCGAAATGGAAAAAAAATAAAAAAAATAAAAAAAATAAAAAAAATATTTTTACCTTTCTTTTCCAAAATTTGAGTATATGTTGGAGAATATCTTTAGTTAGAAATCGAAAAATGAAAAATTGAGAAGACCGATTGCTATCGTAGGAAATTTAAACCTTACCTTTTACTTTCTTTATTTTTGGAGTTATCTTGTCTGAAAATTTGCCAAATTTTGCGAAAATTGAACATTGAGAAAATCTGTGTTTTAGTAAAAAAGTGACTTTTCACGCCATTTCAAGCGGTCTCTTTCTCAAATAACTTTACCTTTTAACTTCAAAATTGAGTATGTTGTGCAAGTGATGAAAATACATTTTTATGCACTATTGAATCAAACCTCTTTTGTCTTCAACTCCAGAAATTAGAAGAAATTGAGATTCCATCTGGTCTAAATTAGCGCTTTGTTTACATTTTCAAATATTATTTTTTGTTTTTCCAAGATGCGTTGACGCAAAAGTACATTAAAACATGCGCACGCTTCATTACGCAGCAAAAATTCACCACACGACTCGATACTGCGCCTTGCGCCTGACGGTGTGTAATGTGCTTAAATTCCCGCCGTTAAGACCATGTGGTTTTTGTGACTTTAAATGATCAAATAGTTGTTTAAATCGGCAAAAAATACAACTCATTATTGTCTGCATTGGATAACCGTTGTTGGTAACGATAGAACACAGGCTGATGTTTAAAATGGTGCAAAAATCAGAAATTCATGTAAAAACACTAGGGTTGACACTCCCCTTAAATGAGACAAAGGTGCAAAGTGATAACATCTTTGTTGCATTGGCAGAGTACAGCAAGGCTTCAGTCTGAAAACAATACTGCTTATCTTTAAAGCAGACCGCAACTTACGTGTTTCACAACGTTCTCCGGTATAGTCAGGTGGACATTTGCAGTAGATGCCATCTTCATCAAAATCCCTAGGAACACATTCGCCACCATTTTCGCATGGCGGGTCATCGTCTTCAAATAATGAGCATGGATTGACTGTTCATAAAAAGACCAGAAAGAGAAGAAATAAAGAAATCCAGGATTACCATTCACTCAATATGTTTTCAATTATGTCAATGTTGATCAATTTCATCTGATAAAACTGCTCTCTGATCAAAATTGGATGACCTAAGGATGTGCTTAAGGCCCATAATTCACTAATTATTATGCTAAAGACATGGAATTTTCAACATCTGGAAAATTTATGACTGTAAAATGTAATGATGATAAGGCCAAGAAAAAAAACAAGTTTGTCTCAGAAGATCACACGCATTATGTTTAAAATTGGGTTTTTTTTTAGGTTTTACTCACTTTAAATTTTTTTGTAAAAAATTTCAGGAAAAAAAATGAAAATTTGAAAAATTGAAAAAAGTGGGCTAAAAATGCACTAAAAAAAAAAGAAGAAAAACCGCATTTTGCATTAGCATTTTTCTAAAAAAATAAATAAAAAAAAAACGCATTTCGCATTGCGATTTTTCACATTTCTTCTGAGACAAACTTGTTTTTTTTTGCCTAACAATAACTCAAATTACGTAATTGCTGAGATTGGGACTGAGCAAATCAGATCAGTTTTAAAATTTTTCACCTTTAAAAACAAAACATTAGTAAGTCACTCTTAAAACAATTTAGCTACTTTTTTTATAGTTTACTTGAGGCAGTTTACTCACTGATGCAACCGCGTACACTTTTAATAAGTGGAGGTATACACAGGCACTCTAGAACTCTGTCATCATTCAGTTTGCATTGTGTGTTGAGTGGGCACTCATATTCTTCACATTCCAGTTCACCTTCCTTAGAGCATTGGCAATGTGAAGTACATTCATCACCCAAGTATGAAGTTCCTGGCTGCAAAGTTAAAATTCAAACCACAGTCCTAAACAGGTTGTCTAAAATAGTAATGAGGATAAATCAACAATGGCATAACCAGAATGTTGAAATGGAGGAGGGACAAAATTTGCCAATTTTCTACACACATAATGATAAGTGCCAGTATCATTGTCTTGAAATAAAAATATATGCAACATAAATGAGGCAAATCAAGCTAAATGAGTAGAAAGTAGCTAAACAAGTTTTGAGATATGATCCAAAATAGGTGCAGAAGGGTGAAAATATGGAAATTGTTAGAAAGTGTTAGAGAACCCTTTTGTTCATCGCCTGGTGATTTTTTTTTAAAATTCCAACGATAATTGAGTGAAAATGATAATTTTTCAAAGCTGTCTTTAATTGACTCAATTACATAGTGCAAACTTTAAACCTTATTTTCTCAGTTTCCTTGTTTTTGAGGCATCATTCAAAATACCTTATCTTAGCATCTGTAAGTCCTATTGTTGTGGGGTTTCATTAAATTAAAGCTAAAATAATGCTCTTTAAAATGACACGAGATTTTCACTTAATCGGTTGTAGATTAACTACCAAGAACATTTCGAAGGTTTGTTGGTCAAAAGAAAACCACAAACCTTGTTTTGATTTTGCCTTCTATCATAATTGTCTTTACTGAAAACCATGCTTTGATTTTCTGTCATGCAAGACAGAAAATACTATTCAAAAACACATTATGTTTTATAAATCATATAACTGAAGCCTGATTTCCTTTCCAATGTTGACTGAAATATATGCATTTTCCTTCTGAGAAGTGAAATGCCCCAAAATACCATTTTAGCACCCCTAAAAGAGAAAATGGACTCGACCAGTGACCCCAGGTCACACCCTGTCGACCATGTTTTTTTTTTTTTTTTTTTTTTTTTTTTTTTTTTTTTTTTTTTTTTTTTTTTCATATGGACCATTAAAGTTTTTACATGTGTGTATACATGCATGAGGATTCAAGATGTAATTTGCTTATGGTGGCACTATTACAGCACCATTTGCAAGTGCATGCATGCATTTGTATAATCTAATGGTCCATGTGTCTGTACCTGTGACTTTATTGCAAGGGACCTGTTATTGCCCTATAAACTCAGGCCATAAGACAATGCAGATGAAACATCATCAATTGGCAAATGTCGACAGAGTGTCATCAATTTAGAAGAAATTGTTGCATGTTATCGGTTTAATAAGGTGTTTTTTTTTTTTTTTTTTTTAGTTTACTCACTGATGCAACCGCGTACACTTTTAATAAGTGGAGGTATACACAGGCACTCTAGAACTCTGTCATCATTCAGTTTGCATTGTGTGTTGAGTGGGCACTCATATTCTTCACATTCCAGTTCACCTTCCTTAGAGCATTGGCAATGTGAAGTACATTCATCACCCAAGTATGAAGTTCCTGGCTGCAAAGTTAAAATTCAAACCACAGTCCTAAATAGGTTGTCTAAAATAGTAACGAGGATAAATCAACAATGGCATAACCAGAATGTTTTGAAATGGAGGAGGGACAAAATTTGCCAATTTTCTACAAACATAATGATAAGTGCCAGTATCATTGTCTTGAACATAAAATATTATGCACATAAAGAGGCAAATCAAGCTAAGATGAGTGTAGAAAGTAGCCAAACAAGTTTTGAGATATGATCCAAAAGAGGTGCAGAAGGGTGAAAATATGGAAATTGTTAAGAAGTTTTAGAGAACCCTTTTGTTAATCGCCTGGTGCATTTTTTTTAAAATTCCAATGATAATTGAGTGGAAAATGATAATTTAAAAGCGTGTCTTTAATTGACTCAATTACATAGTGCAAATTTTAAACCTTATTTTCTCAGTTTCCTTGTTTTTGAGGCATCATTCAAAATACCTTATCTTAGCATCTGTAAGTCCTATTGTTGTGGGGTTTCATTAAATTAAAGCTAAAATAATGCTCTTTAAAATGACATGAGATTTTCACTTAATCGGTTGTAGATTAACTACCAAGAACATTTCGAAGGTTTGTTGGTCAAAAGAAAACCTTGAAGAACAAACCTTGTTTTGATTTTGCCTTCTATCATAATTGTCTTTACTGAAAACCATGCTTTGATTTTCTGTCATGCAAGACCGAAAATGACTAAACCATCATCTTACATTCACCTCAGATCCAAAAAATTATGCAAAAATCTTGGGTTCAAATAAAATTGGAGGGCACTCTTTCTGGGAAATGTCAGTGTCTCTCTAAGAAAATACCAAACACAAGAATGATTTTGCTTGCTCACATCATTACATTTGCAGGGAGTGTAGTTTACCTCTGATTTGGGCATCAAGCATTAACAACAAAACAATATACCTAAACTGATGCCACACCATTAATCAATTATCCACCAGGTAAACTAATAACAATTTCTATGATATCCAGAGAGTAACCCCTCGTCTTACTAATGAACCAATATATCGCTATTTCTCTGACTTACCGGTACATAAAAATTGTAAGTGGGATCCACACAGCCGCAATCATCAACATCCACACATGCAGCTCCACTGAGCACTTTGCCCTCATCACATTCACAGCCTTCAGTGCATAACCATGGACACGCCTCGTCTTTTCCCTCCGGGTCGACACAGGTAGCAGGGCAGCCTGACACACAGGAACTGTAGTGGGATCCAGGTGGACAGTGTAGATCTAGTTCAAAAATCAAATTACATTGTGCACTTCAACTTTCAGTATGTTATCCAGAAACAAACTACTATCAATCAATCCTATATACACTCTACAGATAAAGGTTAAATCAGCTAAATAACAAGCAATTTTTAACAGTTCACCCGTGTAAATTTTTATATTTTACACATAATGGAATAAGGAGGCATTGCACACGATTAATATTGAAACAAATATGAATGGCAGCAGTTTTGACAAACAATTTTGATCATTTATTCCCCTACCTACACCCT
>JAMKCH010017138.1:0-36103 GCA_023653785.1 Ophioderma brevispina
GGAAAAGACACCTGTGTGTTTCCCCAAATTATCATAGAATTGCATATTAATGAATAAATACACTAACGAGTGGGCCCCATGCATGTGCAGGAATACTTTGTATAAAGTGCCAACTTGAAAATGATGTCACTGACATTCAATAGTGTTGAATCAGGGACAGCTGAGTCTCCTGTCACATTAATAAATAGAACAGGCACTGAGGCCTCTTATGTGCCCTTTAAAGTGTCTATGAGCATAAAATGGGTTATGCAATGCATATTTTTTTTAATTGTCAGGCACAGTTATTTTCGCACTGGCACAAAAATGATCACTCTAGAAGGCTCAGCACATTATCGGTATAGATGTGTCTCCTGCATACAGCTCATGTACAAACCCCACCATCTTAATGGCATTCATTGAATTGGTCTGTGCAAAACGATTCTTTGACAAGATTATTTATTAGAAGTATGTGCCGTAAATATGGAATCTTTACAATAAGTAATTTTCACATGTTCTTGTTTAAATGGTACAAGAATAGATATTAACACAAAACATTACCAAAATTGTAAAAGGAAAAAATAATTAAAAAGAGATATTGACTGAAAGCAAATTCTAACCCCAGATAGCTCTAGTTGGGCCAGTTTGTGTGGATATTGCAAGTGAATGAGGCCATGGATGGAGAAAATCATATTTTGCATACTCAGTTAATTTGTATTCAGCATGGCATGTACTAAATTGGTGTTATTTTGCCACCTTGCTGCAGTATTTCTGTTGACCGGGAGTCAGGTTTGAAATTTTATTGCAGTCTTCAAAATGCACAATGTATTTACTTTTGGGAAGAATGGTAGATCAATATAAAGTCATTTTCGTATAGAGTACTTGGTATTTACAAAGCGATGCGATATTTTTGTTCTTGATCTGGAATTAAAAAAAAAGTGATTTAAAAAACATGACTCAGGAATGCACAAAAAACCTTTAAAGGAAATAAAAACCAAGACAAAATGATGAAAAAGATTAGATTGATATAGTGACTTCTACATTTGGGAGCTTGCATTACAAAAATCACTACATGTGTAGTATTTTTGTGGTGTGTATGATAAAAAGGCCTAGTTGCTATCTTTAGTAGATAGTAAAATATACAGTTTGTCCCTAGGCATGTTTCTAGATAGGGATGCACACACACACACACACATGCCTACATCCTGCACACACACACATGCACACACTCCAGACACACGCCCCAGACACACGCCCCATGCACACACCCCTGTAGATCTAGAAATTTACCTAAATTTGTTTTTCAAAGTGACATCTAAAATTATTGCATTGAAATTGACATGGAAATATGGTACAACTAATTTACTAAAGGACATAATTTCATATTGGTAAAGAATAACTAAAACAAAAAAAATCAACAGAGCCAGCCGTATGAAATTGTTGAAAAAATAAATAACATAATGAGCAGTAATTCCACTTTCAGTACTTTGATTTCTTCCCATCGTTTATATTATGGCTATATATAGTAAATGCTGTTGTTAGATTAGGTTATTAATAGTAACATTCAAAATGTGAAAGGTTGAGTATTAAATATTTGGTTGGGAAAAGCTTTGTGATTTTATGTTATAGGTTCCAATAACGGTATATGTCAATTATTAAAATGAGGCATATATTTGGTAAGGGCGTCACTGAAGTATTGATAATCAACCCTATGGCAGAAGGGTGTCCATATTGCCCTTTGGGCAAAAGTTGTATCTTTCTTACATTAGATTTCGAACATGATGCTCATTTTGCCATGGTGGTGTTGTAACTTCTTTTTGTTTGTGTTACCCACATGGAAGGTCATTACCTTAAAATTAAAGGGTCATACTATATTTTTATAATTTTAAATTTCTTTGCCAGTTGAATGAATACAGCAGATGCTTGAATTTTATCAGATAATCAAGGGATATAATTGATAATTTTAGAGTTAGAGCATTTGTTGAGGTATCTTTTGCGCCATAAAATGAGTAAACCATAGTCAGCAACAAATGTGCTGTGAAATATCTTTATAGCCCTAGACAAGTATGGAGTTATGTGTCGAAAGAAAATCTGAACATTACATTGCAGACATTCTACACAACACCTGCTGCTGATAATGGATCACTTATCATTGCAACTCCACATGGTTCAATGTGGATGCCTCCACAAAAAATATCAGTTCTAATTTATTGCTTTTTTATTTTGAGCAATAATTTTATTACTGTAATTTAATTAAAAAGAGAGAGTTTATAATCAACAAAAAATATTGTTTGGCCTTATCGTGTAAAGAAAATAAGACTTAGAAATGCACAAAAAATACCATCAGGCAATAAAAATGAGACAAATTGACAATAAAGATTAGATTGATATAGCGACTTTTCTACATTTGGCAGCTTGCATTACAGAAAATACTATGTAGTATCTTTGTGGTGTGTATGATAAAAAAGTCTAGTTGCTATCTACAGTAGATAGTAAAATATATTGTTGGCAATGACAGTGCAGACATTCTATAAACCATAGGTCTGTTGCTAATAGTGGATGACTTATCATTACAGCTCTATGGGCCAGGATGGATGCATCCCCCAAAAAAGCTATAAATTCTAATTTTTTGCTGTTTAATTTTTTAGAAATAATTTAATTCCTTTAATTAAAGAGAGTTTGTAATCAACAAAAGTTTTGTTTGACCTTATCCTCTTAAGAAATCGTGATTTAGGAATACACACACACACACACACACGCATACACACACACACACATACGCATGCACGCACGCACGCATGCATGCACGCATGCACACACACACACTAACATATGCACACATGCACACAAAATAAATAAATTCAGGCAATAAAAATGAGACAAAATGTCAAGATAATATTGATAATGACTTCTATTGACAGCTTGCATTACAAAATCAATAGAAAGCCTAGTCAACCAAATTACCTCCTATCTCACTAACTAGATAACTAATTACTAAGTCAAAAGAAGTTGCAAATGAGCAATATCAGGTCTGGCACTTGAGACCACATATTTCTGACTAAAATGTGGCCCCCTGGTTGAGAGGAATAATATAGGCTTTGTAGTTTCAATGAAAAATAAATGATTTAATTACATTTTCATGCTGATTCCAAAAATAGTTATGAAAATGCAAAATTGTGAAAGTTTGAAGAAAAAAAATGAAACATCTTGAACTGTACTGAGTAAGTATAGTCTTTCCATGGCCCAAAAGGGTTAAGCAGCATTGAAAACTATGCACTCATATAATTTGCTGTAAACCAACATACAATTTTCTGCTTTGATAAATTCTAATCATGCAGTAGGATATATGTGAAAGCAATGTCTGTTGTATGTGTAAAACCATATCCCTGGCTGCTGGATGATAACCTGGATATTCTGCCTCAGCACAAGCTCACAATCGGTGCGACAATCTTGCTTTCGTGATATTTACAATGTTGGATCTGGACTTGGCTTTTGCTGCCAAATGACATCTTAGGATCATTAAGGAGTGAATGTACCATAGCAAAAATATTCCAACTTATTGAAATTTATGTGTTACCATCAGTTACACTTATTAAAAGTAATTAAAAGCAATTTGGATTTTGATTTTGTATGAAAATTTTCAGGAAAAATAATATTCTGTGTGTATGTGTGTTTCAGCGTGTGCGTGTGTGTTTGGGTGCATGAGTGTGTGCGTGCGTGCATGCATGGTGAAAATGTTAACCCTGCACTCTTTAGACTCAAATTCTTGTACACATTGACTGATAACTTTATATTAAAATTGAGCAGATTCATTGGTCCAAGCCTCATATTGGGTGATTTGAAATTATTTGGTACTCTAGATTGGAAAACATGAGTGGAAATAATCTTTCCTTGCGGCTCCAATTGGAATGCTTAGCTTTCGAACTGTAGCAAATTCCTCATCAGAGCAACTAACAGTCATGATTTACCCCTTATAATACACAGTGAACACGGGGATAGACATAAGAGATGATCCCAGGGATACTCCAGCAATTATTTCTTGTTCAATTGTTCGAGAAGGCATCCTCATATGGGGTGTACACAAATTGATTGAGGCACTTCCTTCTCCAACTTCATGTACCATTTTATAATGCTCTGTGTGTCAACTACGTATGAGGGGTATTTTCTTCCAGTTTGGCATAACTCCTGGGTATATCATCACCTTGGACTTGTATAAATTTTCAGACGCAACGGTCACAAGGTCATTTGTTTGCCTACTTTCAATTGTCAGTTAGCCAGAAGGATCTGCAAGTTTTACTTGATGGGTTTTTTAAATGACAAGTGTAAATTTAAATATTGCTGCAGTAGACTCTGATCCCTTGACCTGTCACATTATATTCACATGATTGGTCATGAAGTCAGCTGAGCAAGACAAAGAGCTGATCATCCGTGGTGAACTGGTTTGCTTGGTGTTAGATGTCACTTGTGAACTTTTGGATTTGCGGTCGACAAAATCGATGTTCAGCACTATGACGTTCGCCTGTCACTTTGCTACTTCCTTACTCTCTATTCGGGCTTTGCCAGTAACCCAGTACCCAGAGGTTTTGTGAGCTTACTGTTTTATCTCTCTCATCAGCAGCAATATAGGGAAATGTGTACATATCGCTCTGTAAAAATATGATGAGCTTAATTACAGAGCCCAAATCGGATTCCCACCCTGTCTTAACGTTTGTAAATCAACAGAGTCATTGCTCATATAAAATATTTTACCTAAATATTTCAATTTTTGTGTCGCCTGAGCCGGAAGACCCATAGGCTCAATTGGTCCCCTGTAGGCTGTAGTCCTGTTGTTGTGTGAAAGGGTTAACATTGCTTTGTATATCCGCATCCTTTATGGAATTTAAAACCAACTTCGTCGTAATGCAAATGGATCCCCTCATATGTTAATGGAGATCAAGGCACATCCCAAGGTCAACGGTCATGGGAGGTAAAGTTGTAAGATAGGCTGAACATGGAAAATTGCCCTAAATTGGACCAAGTTAGAAGTTCAAGTTGGAACCAAACTTGAATCATATGTGCAAACCATTGGTCCCCTCCTTTTTTATGATGTCACAGGTCACCTTCCAGTTCAAAGGTCAATGAGCCTAATCATTACGAACCCGCGATGGCCAAAAGGGCAGGGACACATGCGGACAGTCCGAGGACCGCTGTATTTTTAATAATTTCACCATAGAAGTGGTCCTAATAGGCAATACCTTAATTTTCTGTCTCAAATCTCCCACATGTTAGTTTTATTGACCCTTTTTTTTGTTGCCAAATGAAAGTGAACAATCAACTCTCGAATTTATATTTGGAGTTTGTTTGGGAAACATCCTGGTTATGTTTTTAGGGTCATAAAGGACCGAAAAAGGTTGGTTTGGTTTAGTTCTTCTGTGGGGAGGGGGGGGGTGCAAAAGGAGGTGTCCTAGGACTTCCCTGTAATAACAAGGGGAGTGTTTACATTTTACACATTTTTCAGAATCGTCGTATGTAATTTGCTAATGGTCTCGGCGTATTTTCGTTGTGTATTTAAGATATCAGCCACTCACCTCAGTCGAAAGTTCTCATCTTAGTCTTCCCTGTTATTTGATGTGGCAAGTTGCAAGTACCATCATTGAACCCATCTGAACAATTACATCATTTGAATTTGCAAGAGTAGGTTAAAAGTGAAGGATTGTCTGTAGATCATAGGTTATTTTTTCTTTCCAAATTAAACATTCCTGGTATGTATTAAGATGTCCCCACAACTGTAAGTTTAATGACAATTTATTGAAAATATGCAAAGACCTATTTGATTCATACTTGTCAAAAGTAGTTCAGCAACCACAACAAACAGTCAGGACCTCTAGCATTTCAGTCACCGTGGCCACTTCTTTGAATATCATTAAGTGATAACTGGTCGGTGAGAGTGTATAGTTATATTTTCTTCTGCCCATTGTAAAAACCGACAACTGCAATCCAGGCATCCATCTGCATGTCACATAGGCCCTTCACAACGTGTGGGGGCCAAAAAATTGACAGGAGGAAAAAACACAGTGTATGATCTCCATTCAAGTGCATGTTGCAGAATGTTTCAACTAAGATGACTTGATTTTGTCTAATCATGTTGCTTTGCGTCTGTTTCATTTGCATGTATGTTCTGAATACCTATATTTAATACAGACCTTTGTTAGCAAAATTTTTTTTTTTTTTATTTCGGATTTGCAAATCATATTAATGTGTAGAACACTTGCTTTTGAACATACGTAGTATGGTACTAGATTACTTTGAAACAGATTGCTTCCAAAGAAAAAAAATCAGCCAGATTATATGTTAACGTAATTTATTAATTTATGAACGATTTTATTTGATCCCCTAGTGTAGAAAAAACCGGGCAACCGTCGGCAGGGTTCTGAATCGCCCGATTTTACGGCTATCGAGATCTGTATCGAAACTCGGCGAAAAATTCCCCTCCCTACCGATCTCATGAACTGATCCCATCCAGTTACTACACAGCCTAGCAAAAAAGGCAAACTCATTTCAAACTCAACCATTATCTGCCAAATGAAGACCTAAGACCCAAGTTTTTGATAATAATCTACTCATCTAGCATTAGAACCAACCTTAGTCATCAGACAACATTAACAATACTATGATAGCAACAAATATGTAGCTCGGCGGGTGTTTTTTGCAGCATTACAACTTTAGTTTCCATGAATTTCCCATGTCGGCAGTATCAGGGAACTTCCCGTTAATGTCTTTGATGAGATGGAACACGTTCCTAATTGGCTAGGTAATTCCTTTTCATTTTAATTTAAAATTTATGTAAATTAAAATTAATCATAGAGTTTTTTTTTACTTTTTTTATTTATATATTAAAGTAAATTGCATATTATACAGTAAATTTATAAAGAGGAATAGTGATGGCCGATCCTCCCGATCGGTACTGCCGATCTTCGATCATAAATTGTTGAACCGGACCGATCAGATCCGATTCAGATTATATTTGTAATTAGAAATCGCGCCCAAATCGCATGAATTCACACTAACCTATAACCATGTTACCCTCTCCACGAGTTTGAAACAATATTCTGTGACGTCTATGGATATTTTTACTCAAAAAGTGCTCGCTCTTCACTTACACCGCAAGCCCCAGTGGTCTAGTTGGGGTTACGTAAATAAACAAAGTGTTTTCTGTATTTTGAGTTAGCGTGCTAGTAAATCAAATCAATATTAAACCCCCCACTGTCGCTATTATTTATCAAGCGTGGCCGTGGGCACTCGTGTGCTGAGATGTCCTACTCAGCGCCGTTTTGTCTGCTCACTGCGCTTGTATTCAGCTAGTCGTAGGGAAATTTTGTGAAATTTTATTGTTTTATGTTACATTGTGGGTTGACGCTCTGTTTTTACTTTAAATACTGCAAGCTGCTACTGCCCTGTCACTTTCATTCGCTTACGGTCGTCATCCTCTATTATATTCCATAGGCTTACTGTATGTTTAAGTATAGGTCCTTCTGACAGTTGTGTGGTCCGTATGATAGATATGTAGGATGCTCTGGGTGAAGATTTTTTAGTTAGTAGTATATATAAAACTTTGAGTGATGACGTCACTGATGACAACGTCATTAGAGGACTTTTACTTTTAGATATGTGATTTTGGGTATATGCCGAGACTTCCCTATACAAATCCATAGAGAATAAAAGTGTGTATATAAAAGATTTTTTTATATTCATTTTTATGGTTCCTTTTTCTTAAAACTATTATTTTTATTTATTATTTATTTGTTATTTAATTTTTAATTTGGTTGGTGTTTGCTTATTTTAATTTATATTTTTTATATTTTTTTATTTTTAATTTTTATTACTATTAGCCTTTTTCGCTTTTTTTATTATTTTTCTTCATATTTATTTAATTTACATTTATAAAATTTATTTAATATAAATTTCTATAATAAATTAATATAAATATCACTACTTTAATAATGTTGAGAGTTCCATATCAAATGAGCAAAATGATTTTTATGAGAAATAATGAGCAGCCATTTTACATATACTGATAATTACGTATGAGAAACACACTGGAGTCTTCTTTCCACCATAAAATTGCTAGCGGCAATGACTACTTGTCGCATCCATTTCTTCCATCTTGTCGATTTATGGAATTTTCCAGTATTTTGGAGGAATCTTCAACCGCAGGGAAACCCCTGTTTTTCCGAATTATTGCTTAGAATGATGCAAAAGTAATAGAATTATCTACAGTTTACAACAACAGATTCTTGCGGTAAATTATACGCGCATTTATAACTTGACATAATGTAGTAGTCACATAGAAAAATATAATGGTAAGGCCTTTAAAAATCTTTTTGTATTTTAGTACACTTTGGGCTTTTTATGTCATTTGGGGAGATCGGTGAGGTAGATCGGTAGCTGATGGACTTTTTCTCCCTATCCCGTTCAAAATCCGATTCGATCGACCAAAATCGGGGCAGATGTCCGATCTCGATCAATCGGCCATCCCTATACTAAAAGAGGAATGTGATGTTCATTGTTACTTTTATCCAATTTCTGGAAATATTCTAGAATATTTCTAGAAATTCACGAATCTTTTTAACCCATCATTCATTGCACGAACCCGGAAGTCAACTAATCAAAATATTGCTGTCCAGTCGACTGCAGAGACAATGTGATGGAGGAGTATCATGGAGCTCAGAAAACCCTGGAAATTATAGTTTTTCCATGTTTCAGTGTAAAACTGGTAGCACTTTCAAGTAGAATTTACTTTTTCTGTACTACAAATATCAGTCAATTTAATTTGATCATTATAGCTTAAGTAATAAACAAAGTTCAGGGAGCAAATGACAAATGTACAGTGTACGAATACCATGTGCAATCACACGGGTCACTGACATCAACAGAGAATCGGTATCTGAATCGTAATCGGCCGATCAACTTAAACAATGATCGAGATGCGGCCGATTCGAAGCAGTGTGGTCATTTCTACATTTGAGCCAAAATTTTAACTTTCAGTGGATGAGTTGTGCCTCTTTGATTGTGCTATTGCTAAATACTATGATCATGGTTCGCCAGTTTCTTCCATAGGCGAAAAAAACATGTTTTGTTTTTTTTTTTCCGCGGTTTGTTCCACTTGGAAGAACAGTGTCCTTTCAGTTTCCTTCCCTGAAAGCGAAGAACTAACAAAGTCATTTAAAAATTGTCTATTTTAAAGCCAATTGACTTACCTTGTGGTTTTATATTATCAGGATTGAAATTGGTGGAATAATTTAAAATAACATTCAGGGCCCCCTCCCCCATGCAATTGTATAATTAAACTCACATTGAGTCACAGGCCTAAAATCAATAATAACAAATTACTGGAAGAAACTGATTAGACACTTCACACCAGTGAGGCCAAGCATTCATGATTGCCATAGACTCCTGGTAACAACGCTTCAATTTCTTTTAGCAAATGTTATCCATACATCTCCCTAACCCAGGTTATCCCCACTAAGCAATACAAATTTAGTATTATACACACCCGTAAATCAAAAGACCATAACGGTTGCTACTTTAATGATATTTGTTTAAAATTAACAAATTGGCCTTACAGATTATAAAAGCTTTTTCATTGTTTTTGCATCTACAATTACAAACTGAGGAGAAACTAGAAGAAACCCCTTTTTCCAGTTTTCTTCCCTTCTTCGGACGAAACATATTTAACGAACCCTGACTTTATGGAGTATATGGTTGTAGAGACACATAAATTTTAAGCACATTGATGCAAAAATCTTTTCTCAATAAATTACAAATTAGCCTTTTAAATTCCAAAATGGTGACTATTGATAAATGCTACCATCACAACGAATGCATGGATATGCGTACTAATGCCTCATACATTTTATATTTTGGCATGTGTTTCCTTTGTACATCTCTTATTTATGCCCGTGGCTTTGTAAGTCAAAGAGGGATATACTGTCAAGGCCAATTATCAACCAGGGGATATGCATGCTTTACTTTGCAGTATTTGTTTTAGTTAATTATTCATACATTTATCTGAAAATAAAAAGGACAGTTTTTATTTGTGAAATTTCATCAGCAACAAGAACAATAAAGACATAAATATATGCAGGTTATATGAGAAATTAAGGAACTCATTGTGGTTATTTTCTAATGGTTCGATTCAACCAAAATATTCAGATTCAAACTTGGGAAATTCATTGATTTCAAATCAACATAGAATAGAAGCTCTTTGTCACTTTATTTTCAGATTTGATGATTGTATACCCCAATTTTCAATGACAGAAATTTGCATCAAGTGCTGAATGTAGATTAACATACAAAGGATAAGTCATTTTACCTGTAATGACGGAAAAAAATGTTGACCTTGTTGGGTTTTTTGAAGGTATATGCTTTCTTCTTCCTCTCCATCAATGTTGGCAACACCTTGTGTGTGTGTCTCTATCTAGAAACATGCCTAGGGACAAAGGGTATTATTTTTACTATCTACTGAAGATAGCAACTAGTTTTTTTTATCAAGGACACACAACAAGAGCTGGACATGTAGTAGGCGGGGGCATTTGTGTGTAGATGTGAGTTACTTTGGGTTTTACCCTTACAACCCGTTAAGCACAAGTATGTTTATTATGTTGTAATGGTAAACAATGACAAGTTATTATAAAAGCAACAATGTTTTTCCCTCACATTAATCTTAAAAATGGATTGCTAGCCTTTAATTGAGCAGTGAAGGGAAAAGGGTAAATCTAGGGTTTTACGTACATACATGCATACATAGTGTACTTGGTTATTTTCGACCTGGTCAGTGCAGTCCTTTTAGTGCGATCAATTGGCAGCTCACAGACCAAGTGGCAGCTAAAAACCTCTATCTGATAGACCCATTTGCTGCTGAAATAGTAACCTGAGAATCCCACATCACAAATCACCATCAAATACTGACTGTCTAATGGCAGATGACCGGAGTGGAGGTTCTTGACAGGACATGTGGCACGGTAATGAATTATGGAAATGAATACTGGCAAGTGTAATGCGGTCCTTAAGGGCATAGAAGATGATGAGGTTTAGCCTGAAAATTGTAAGATGCTATGCCTATCTTGATGTATTATGTGGGTTTCACAGGACATTGTAAGATGCTATGCCTATCTTGATGTATTATGTGGGTTTCACAGGACATTGTAAGGGCATTAAGCAAGTGATTTTCCAACTAAAATATGCATGTGATGTCGGTCACAGATAGAAACATGGTCCTCCTACAGACAACTGTCTGATTATACAAAGTGTCCCACAAAAAATTATCAGTTGATCAAAGTAAAAGAATTACCAACAATTTATACTGTATCTTGTGAAAAAAGTGCATTCTTTGAAATTTAAAGGGCCATTTCATGATCCATAGCCTTGTGCCTCCGACTTAACTAAAACAAAGATTTGAATATCGTATGAACCGTTGGCCTAGGTTTTATGACATGCCTTTAATATAAGCCTATTCATTAAATTAAATGGCGTGTTACTTTTCACCTATTTAGAAATTGGCAAACCCAATATGAAGCATTAACAATCATTTGTGCAGTTTGTATTTTCTTTCCGTAAATGGACAGAAATTACAACAGTGGCCTCTGGGGCAACATTAGGTAGGCAACATGATATGAACAATCGCTCATTACATCAAAATGCATCATCAGAATCAAATGAAAATTGAATTATAACCTTTTTTTGAGGATATGTAGTAAACCGTAAACAAAAATTAAGGTGCTAGGATGTCAAAATGCACCTTTAATTTCATGGTAGATTTGTAAATGACTTTTACACCAGTGAAGAAATGAATAAAAAAATTGTTACTGCAAGAAATAGACCTGCAAGTCTCTTTGATGCTTACTCACAACCCTAATATACAATAACTACAGTAGATCTGAGGGTCATGCATCAGTTTGCTCTTGTGTACTTGTGTCTTCAGTGCCTGAATATTGTGTGTGCTGACAAACCCCAACTGCTCACCATTAGGTGGCAGTTTGAGGTCTGTTTTCAGACACAAGACGGTAGCCTAGTGGATAGAGCATCCATCTTGTGATTGGAAGGTCATGGATTCAATTCCCATGCCGGTGCTGTCTTAGAACTAGAACAATTTTCCTTCTAGGGTTGCTTCGGTGCTTGTTGTTAACTGTTGTATAAAAAGTAATTTGGGTGGGTAAAAACTGTTAATTTCTCTGAGTTACATTGATTGTAAAAAAAAAAAAAAATCCTGACAGCAACCTTACAATAGGCCTTCTGTGCCGGCCAGTTGGAGCTAGTCCTAGTCACTGCTGACCAGCACTGACTGGCATAGCTACAACCTTTCTTGCACCTAATCTACTGGAAACAAACTTGTTTTCTTTTAAATCCTATAAACAAGCATTTTGAAGGAGACGCACTGGAAAGCTAAAATGAGTTTAGGAAGTGGGAGGCGAAGGTTGAGAGATTGAGATTGTTTTCTTCCCAAAATAGATTTACCTACTTAAGCACATCAAAGCTTCTTCACAGGTATGTGTAGTGGGCTGCAATTACTCAAAATGTCTTATTCAAGAGCATACATGCTTTCATTAGAGAGTGCAGTTCATTTTGTTTATCACGATCCATTTATTCAAGTGCCTCTTTTAACAATAATTTTGTTGTTTTGTTTAGTGTCATTTTTGAAGCTTCCGGGGGCCGAAGTCCCCTGAAAAATATGCATTTTTTCACAATTGTAGCTTTATTTCAATGCCTTCAATTCCATAATTTCTCCCTTTTTTGCATCTATTTTTAAAAAATTGAAAATATCTTTCCAGACCCCCTGGTCCGGGGTGCACACGCTCCCTCCACACACCCTGGATACGTGCACGAAGAGTGTAAGAGCAGACTGTAGCAGAAGTGTACAAAAGGGATGCACACATGTATGCGCATGTATACAGCCTACATGTACCCACACCTTGACCCACCTGACATACCTCTACACACTCTATCACGAACAACCTTATTAATTTTGTACTTGTTTGACCTGTCTTGTGTGTAAACTGGGTACATCAGGTAAAAAAACAAATTGTGTGATTTCTCTTTTCCACACCAGGAACCTTATTACCCCAGTGAAATCCGTGGTTGGAATAATGCTATTGTATATTCAGCCATGGGTGTCAAGCCATAAGTTGTACAACAGAGGATGTCCCCAGTTGTCATGAAATTCCCAATTGGTAGGTTTAAACATGCAAATGTCCATGTTCATTGATGATTACAAGTTTACACATGTGCGTGCACACACACACACACACACACACACCACATTCAGACTTGTCTTGCAGAGATCTTTTGATTACAAAAACACCATAGAATGTATATTCTGTATTACAAGTAAATAAAACTTTTAGTCCTGTCTTACGATAAATCATTTTCTTAGATATTAAGGTCATAACGTTAAAATATTTTATTTTTGTTCTTTTTGGTCATCTGGATTAAAATAAGCCAGTTTCTTAAATAACAAGGTTAGTATAAAGTAAAATATGCAATGGGCTGTCTCTAATAGAATAAAGCACAAATCTATGATGTGCTTTATTCCATAAAATGCAAATCAGACTGATCGGCTCTCTCACTAAGAACTGATATATATCATGTTGATTAGATTCCGAGAATTTATTTTTTTAGTCATCTGTGTTAAAATGAACCAGTTTCTTAGACATTGGTAAGGGGCTGTCTTTAATGGAATAAAGCGATCCCATTAAAGACGGGAATACAACAATTATATTAAATTGCTATGTCAGATTCAAATGAAATTTTGTAATTCAAGTATGAAACAGAAAAAAAATATAATGTTGTAATTGGGTGGGGTACCTTTAAATGATCATACAGCATTTATATTACAGCAGAGATCACACCATGCACTTTTCCTACACTGGTCATGACACTGTTAATTGACAATCAATTGACAGTCAATGTCAAGTAGTTGTGCCAATTGATTTTGTGTCAAGATACTGTGTGTCGTTAGTATCGTGTTGTTTCATTGCCAGGTTAAAATAACAGGATATGGTTGCCAATATGCAGCTACACTTAACAACATATAGGGGCATCTTTGCAGAAATTAGCTCAATTTTTCTGAACAGTGTAAAATAATGTATTTTGGCAGAAAAAAACAACTTGCAAATAGACAAGAATTTTAGTGTAATTTTGCAATAGATTTATCATGTAATTTGGGAATTCACTCCTTCACATGCAGATTTGGCAACTCCCTCACTCTTTTTTCAATGAACCCAGAGGTGTATTAACAAGAGAGAGAAATTTGCAAAGGTTTATCTCTAGACTCTTATCCATGAAAGCAGGCTCATTGCAAAATTCAGTGAGGTCCTACAGTGGGGATTGTAAAATGGTGTAAATACGCCGAGTCAATTCCTTCTTGGATGAGTGATGGTCACATTATGGTTTCATTGTAAAATTTGATAAGTGGTATTCACCAAATGCAGAGGTCTTTCCTCTGTGTGACCAATTCCTGTGCACACTGCAATATAACCTGTCAGGCTGGTTTCATTTATTTTCTGGTGTGTATGTATGCATAATCGTATACCCAAAATATATACAAGGGATCCTATCTTTCTTTTTTGTTGGCTGCGAAGTAGTTGAGGGCAAGTTTTTACTCCCATGTCCCATGCTTGTCTTTCCACCTTTCTTATCTCTTGAGTTTAGGGATAATGAGATTGGGTTCATGTTTATACATGGAGTCCAAACCCTTGATCAAAGACAGGTCAAAGGTTATCTAGAAGTCATATCATTCAAGTAGAGGTGATTAGAGGTCAAGTGTTCCAGTGGGCCTTTTAAGTTCAATGGAGCACATCAAACCATGGTCACATGTGCTATAAACACATTTTTTTGCTTTATTCTAAGTATATACCGTATATCCTCTAAAAAGGGGCCCGGGGCGGTGCATTTTCAAAGGGGGGGCGTTTATTCGGGGTGACTTTTCAGATGAAAATATTACCTTTAACTGAAGTGTTTTCAGCCGATCCATTAACGTCTTAGTGGTAGAACTGAAGGTAAAGTTTTGCAAGGTCTTCCTAGTCCTCCATCTGGGCTTGGAGTATCGCCGTTTCCCTGTCAGGGTTGCCCGTTAAGCTCTGAAAATTGCGAGTCCAAAGGGCCGCACAATTCTCACGCTAGTAAAATTAATTGCGTCCCGCCTCATTTTTGGTCGGATCATATTTTCATGTCAAGAAAGTCAATTCATGCAGTGCCGGGAAGCGCCGCGAACCCAATTCACCTCGCACCGAACATTTGCGAGAACCAAAACGGGTTCACACAGATTTTCCAGTGCTAAAAACAAAAGTTGGTAGTGTTGGCGTTAACCAATACTCAACTAACACAAGGTCCTAGTGCCTTCCGACTCCCTTTACTTACTTTGGCAATGTTTTGACACACTGGCGTCTTTGGTCAATTTCAATTACATATCGATACAAAGCTTTTATCGCCCGCATCATTTTCCCAAGAGGGGAATCCCCAGGGCCGGGGTTTCCCGTTTTGCTCGGCAGGGAATTTCCAACCAACGTGCGTTTAGAAGTTTGTTTTTTTCTTAATATTTTTCTTCCAATTTTTAAGTCCTTGCTCTTACTTTATATAAGATTATTTCTTATTATATTATAGGTTATTTTAATTTTTTTTTACTTGCAACGTTTTGTGGGCACTTGGTGTTATTATTAGTTTATTGTTACTGATTTGCAGAGGTTGAAAATGAAACTTGCCATCATCCAAAGGTTTTTTGATGTTTGCCGCTCTTTTTACATTCTCGATCTCTAAGGAGGAACCCGGCACTGCAACCATGGCACGGGTCTCTCTGGGGTTTCCCGTGGTCATTTATTGCAATCATAAAACCGGTTGCATGGTCCAGGAGGTCACTCATACATATGAAGGTTTGTTAAACCTCGGGGAGAACCATCCATTGCTTTTTTTTTACTTGAGAGTAAAATACTGAGCCGATAGAAGTGAAAAGTCATGTATTAAAATTAATATACGTTAAATTCTGCGCGTCCGACGGACGCGAGGGCTTGTTGAGGATTCAGAATTGAGCCGGTGATTTTTCTTGTGTTGTGTTTAAGTAAGGATTACGATGTTCACGTATAATGTTTCCATACATGTACTTTTTGGGGGGGCATTTATTGGAGGTTCTTTTCATCACAAAAACAGTGGGGGCGTTTATTAGAGGGGGGCGTTTATTAGAGGATCACTGTAGAATATGTTCAGACAATATTCCCTCAACACAACCCACACATACACACATGCACACACACTCAAAATCCATTCCCTGAAATTTTGTTTTACTATACTGTAACTTTGATACTCGAGTTAAATATGCAAACGTGTAAATTTTACCATTCAGATCCTTCAACTATCGTACTAGGTGCTGAAAATAACTGTGTAATACCTCATTAAAATGCCATATCCGTTTAGTACTTGAACATACTAAAAGATCCTTAGCATACCAGCATCATAGATCCTTAAAATATATATGTTTAAAAAAAATATTCTAAGGGGGCCAGGTGTTTAATAGGTGAAGATGCTGAAATAAAACTAATACCCCCCTCAATAGAACATCAAGCTTTGAGGCTATGCGTATGTATTAGGATATAACTAAGGGATTTCTTGCTAATACCTTCATGCGTGATGGTATTTCTGTAACATTTTGTATTTATGGTTTGCTCTGTCAAATCTAGCCAGCATTTCATACAAATAAACGTCTAAACTTTTAGTTTTAGGAAAATGGGGAGGAATGAGTGGGGGATCACAAAATGCCTCTTTAACTTGTAACGGTTTCTGCAATTTATCCTTTTGTTGCATTTTAACTAATGGGGCGTAGACCAAAAAAAAGCTGCATAACACTCCGTGTCCATTCAAGGAGAAGACCAAACCCGTTCAATTAATTGAATAAATTATTATAACCATGACATACCCCGTCTGTTGCCCCAAATCAAATGCACATTTTCTTAAAAATGAATAAATGTCACATCACTTTTCTCTTTCATAATATCAGTGCCATGATATGTATATACTTCATTCTGCAACATTAACTAAAAGATATTTTTAAAAAAAAAAAAACACCCCACCCCTTTGTAAAACAAGGGTTAATTGTTATAGCCAGGTGTTATCAGGGGGTGAAACCCATTCAAACCATTCGTCCGTGCTGGTCGCCTGACATTTTGACTATTGCACGAATAATTATTAGTTTGTGGGGGGGGGTGCTTGTATCACACCTATGTCAATTCGATACAAACAATCCGCCAAAAATCAGTTTGTTGGATTTTGGGTGGCTATTGGGTGATTAAATTTTGTCCTACCCCATGGCCCACAACTGAATGATATGACACATCAGTCGTCTGATTTAAATAAACCCGCCTCAATGATCTTTCTTTTCACCTAAGAGCGCCATGCATTTGAGAAAAAAATGAGTTAAAATCTGAGGCACAAATGATCCAGGTACACTATTCAACCTGGCCCACCTCTAACACATCCATATTGTTGTATCACGACCGATTAGTGTATATGCAAAGCGGCCACAGTATGTGGAAGAAGCGGGAGGCAGCAGTGCTTTCATTTTGTACTCTATGGTTTCTTTGTGGTCGGCAAAACATGCGAGACGGTGTATTTCTAAAGATTACGTAACGTTTTGCATCTTCTATCTATATAGAACCTCTTGGGTGTTATCACCTCCATGTTCGTTGAGCTAACAAATACCCATTCCTCTTTCACAATAAACTAACCATTAGTGTGGGTCCCGGGGTTTGACCCGGAAAAATGTTATTGAGCTGATTTGCGCACCAGATAAGCGGAATGCATCATACAACAACATATCCAAAGGCCCCATAAATTCCCCCCTGGGGAAAAAATTTTATTCCAAGATGGCCGCCAAATTAGCTACATCTCAGCGTTGAAAGTAGATGTGATGATTATGTGTTTTGAATATGCTTTGGGGGTCAAGGAATCCAAATATGTACAAATCTTAAATCAATGATGGCTTCCTTCACGCACATCCAAAATGGCCGCCATTTTATTAATAGCTATATCTAATGTTTTGAATATGTTTTGAGGTTAAAAAAAAAAAAAAACAGTTTTGTTTTTAAATTCTAAATCATTGATGTTTTCCTTAACTCAAAATAAAAATGCACCAAAAGGCTGCCAATTTGCTGATATTACAGATAATTATCTTCCCACTGGCATATACTTTTCCTTGGCAGTTTCCTGCAAGGAAGCGGTCAAACTGTCGCATATATAGGAGGGTTGTTTTTTTAAACGCAATAATCACGAAAAGGGATTGTTATAATTACCAAATAGTAGTAATTTAGTTCATCTTTAGTCTATTTGGGTGTTATGTTATCTGAACTTAATCAGAATGCAATTTCAGAAAATTGCACAATTAAAAACCAGTGACGACGCTCAAGATAATACTCATTCGAAAGAATGCTTTAAAAAGTTTCGTATAATGCAGTTTTCGTATACAGTTAATAAATGCGTATGATTAATATAGGCCTAAACATGTACGTCTTGCCAGAAAATGGGCAGCAGAGAAACAATAGGCATAATATTCATTTTTAACCAAGAGTACCAGAAATGGAAACTGGAGTGTGAAATAAATATATAAAAGATGAATCCCAGAAATTGGGACGAAATAAAACATTTGGGTGTGAAAAACACCTCAAGCGGACTTCTTATTACATAAGTCAGGTTCCGTCTTTTGTACCCGTTTCCTTTTAAAAAATTCTCTATATTTATTTAACTATTAATTCGTTCACTTATTTATATTATCTCATTTAATTATTATTATTATTCGCTTATATATAGTTATTTAGATATAATTTATTTGTTGGTTTCTTTATCCCTCTTTTTCGGTCTGTTATTGAAGTAAATTAGCAATTATATGTAATGGCGGTCCATTTTTGAATTTCAACATAAAGGAAAACATGGATACTTTAGACTTTAGACTAAAATCATCAACACATTCTACTGAAAGCCAAGAATGTAGCTAAATTAGATGCAAGTAAGCTAGTTTGGCGGCCATTTTGGATAAAATTTTCCCCAAAGGGGACTTCAAGGGGGATTTTGGATATGTTGTGATGATGTATTCTGCATGTGGTTCATTTTCACAATCAGTGGTGTTGTAACTTTTCTACCTTGGGGTCAAAATTGAGAGAGTACTTTTTATTTGTTATTTTCACTAAAAAAGTACTCACAAGTGCATCAATTTTGAATTTTATTACTGTTTGGTAGCTTAAGCTATTTGCAAATATGTGTAATTTTGGAAAAATATTGTGGCCATATCAGGTTAAAAATTTGAGCAAAAATCAATTTGTTTGTGAAAAATCCCATTTTTCCAAAATTGGTACATAACTTCAGCAAAAGAGATGATATTAATTAAAAAGATATGTAGTTCAAAATTTACACGGCTTTTTGACCTAGTCCTGGGTTGGAATTCATAAATATTTGGAAGGGCAGAGCAAATTTTGACTTTAGATATAGGAAATTTGAATAAAAAATTAATATTTTTAATTTTTAAATATGTTTTCATGAGCCATCCCCATCAAGCTCCCTAAACTAAATCAATCTCCAATGATGGTTACTTTCCTGACATAAAAAAAAAAATTGCAGAAAAATCTGTATTCTTAACAAAGTTGAATTTAAAAATAAAAAAAGACCCAATTTAAAATTTTTTAACATTGTTAACATGTTTCGGAAGTGACAAAGTGTTACATGGCTTTTGTTGATAATAATTGAGAAACTGACCAATTTTGCATTGCACAACATATTCATTCATTCTAATTATAGCGAATACAATAGACTTCACAAGGTGTCCACAAACAAACAAAATTCAAGGTGAACTATACTGTATAATTCGTATTATCAATGTTGCAGGGAAACTAACATTGTTGTAAAAAATTAAAATCCACGTGAGACTCCTTGTGCAAAGTCTTCAATGTTGACTCCTGCAACAAATTACACTTTTTAAGAAAGAATTTTTCATGTATAAAAGTCTTAGAACTTTGCATACACAGTTGTTTCGGAGGTGACAAAGATGTTAACAATTGTTTTTCATGACCTGTGTTGATTATAACCCGAAGCTGGCTATATTTTTGCATTTTAAACAGCTTATTCATTCTAGTTTACAAGCCTGAGGAAGAATTCCTTAGGTTGACACAAAGAAGAGCTGCAGGCCTTGTATTACCCAGCGGTTGCAGGCAACAGTGGTACTTGAACATGCTGTAAGAAAAAAGAAAATCATTGTGGTGTGCTCACTTCTTACATTTGTTTAACTAAAAACATAACATGGTGCATAAAAACATCAAACTTTGTTGTGACGCTATTTACATTGCCATGATTTTGTGAAAAACATATATTTTGGAGGGCATAGTTGTGAAAAAAAATATCATTTTGGAGCAACATTTTGTTAAACACAAATGAGAAAGGTTTATTATTCCATCCGCAGAAACCATTAGAAGCTTAAGAATATTGTCATATTTTCCAGTGTCTTTTTTCCATTTCAAGCTCATTTTCATTAGTTTTCAATTTCTGATTTTCCAGTTTTGTGGGAGTCTTTATTTAAATCATTAGCCACTGATACCATTCAAAGCAAGTTTTTGTTCTTAAAAATGTGATGTGTTGCTACAGTGTTCCAAAATAAAATAAAAAAATGGCCCCAAAATGGCTGCCAATTTCTGCTATTACATATAATTATCTTTCTTACTGACAATACTTTCCTTTGCAGTTTCCTGCAAGGAAGCTGGGTCAAACTGTCGATATATAGGAGGGTGTTTAAAGCAATAATCCCGAAAGGATTGTTCTAATTACCAATAGTAGTATTTAGTTATTCTTTAGTCTATTCGAAATAATTGACTGGATGTTATTGAATTAATCAGAATGACAATTCCGAAATTGCACAATAAAACACCAGTGCCGACGCAGCAATATAATACTCATTCGAAAGAATGCTTAAAAAGTTTCGTTATAATGCAGTTTTCGTTCTAGTTCACATAAATGCATGATTAATTATAGGTAAACATTGTACGTTTTGCCAGAAATGGGCAGAGAAACAATAGGCCATATATTTCTTATTTTTTATAACCAAGTACCAGAAATGGAACCTGGAGTGTGAAATAAATATATAAAAAGATGAATCCAGAAATTGGGAGAGACATAAAATTTGGGGTGTGTGAAAAACACCTCAAGAGACTTCCTATTACTTAATTCAGGTTCCGTCTTTTGTACCCGTCACTTGACAAAAATTTCTCTATATTATTTATAGCTATATTTAGCTCACTTGATGTATGAGTTATCATTGATTATAATTATATCTGCATGATTCGCTTAGATAGATTTATTTAGATATTAAATTTATTTGTTGGTTTTATCCCTCTTTTTTCCTTGTTCTGAAGTTAAATTAAGCAAATATATGTAATGGCGGCCATTTGAATTTCAACTAAAGGAAAACATGGAGACTTTAGATTTAGACTAAAATCCATCAACACATCTACTTGAGAAGCCAAGATATAGCTAATTATATGCAATGTAAAGCTATTTTGGCGGCCATTTTGGATAAAATTGTCCCCAAAGGGATTCAAGGGGATTTTGGATATGTTGTTGTATGATGTATCTCGGCATGTGGTCATTTTCACAATCAGTGGTTGTAAACGTTTTCACCCTTGGGGTATTGGTCAAAATTAGAATAGAAGTACTTTTTAGTTGTTTTATTTTCACTAAAAAGTATCAACAAGTGATCAATTTGAATATTGACTGTTTTGGAGCTTAACTATTTGCAAAATATGTGTAATTTTGGAAATATGTGGCATATCAGGGTAAAATTTGAGCAAAAATCAATTTGTGGTGAAAATCCCATTTTCCAAATTTGTAAACATAAACTTTCAGCAAAGAGATCCTTATTTAATCAAAAGGTATATTGTAGTTCAAAATTACACGGCTTTGACTGTGCCTGGGTGAATTCAAAATTATTGGAGGGAAAGAGCAAATTTTGACGGAAAATCTCAATCAACTCACTATTTTTAATTTGTAAATATTGTTTCATGAGGCCAACCCCATCAAGACTCCCCATACTAAATCTCTTCAATGATGGTTACTTCCTTGACACAATTGCAGAAAAACTTGTAAATTCTTAACAAGTGAGTGAATTTTACACTTGCAGTCGTTTCGGAAAGTGACAGTTAAACTATGTTAACATGTTTCGGAAGTAGTGACAAAGATGTTACCATGGCTTTTGTTGATAATTTACATCAAAAAAAAAACCCCCCCCCCAAACAAAACCACATAATTGAGAAAATGACTCTAATTTGCATTGCACAAAACATATTCATTCATTCTAATTATAAGGAAATACAAAAAAGACTTCACAAGGTGTCTTGTCACAATCAACAAAATTCTAGGTGAAATATACTGTAAATACGTTATTATCAATTGTTGCAGGGAAACTAAACATTGTTGTAAAAAATTACAATCCACGTGAGCCTCCTTGTGCAAAGTTCTTCAAAATGTACTTCCTGCAACACAAATAACTTTTTAAGAAGATTTCATGGATAATTCGTAGAACTTTGCAATACACAGTTGTTTCGGAGGTGACAAAGATGTTAACAAATGTTTTCATGACTGTGCCTGTGTTGATTATAACACAAGAAGTGGCTATATAATTTTGCATTTTTTTTTAAACAGCTTATTCATTCTAGTTTACAAAGCCTGAGGAAGAAGAATTCCTTAGGTGACCAAAGAAGAGCATGCAGGGACACTTGTATTACAAAAGAGGTTGCAGGCCAACAGTGGTTTGGTACTTGACATGTTGTAATAAAAAAAGGAAGAAAAAATTCATTGGTTTTTGTGCTCACTTCTTGAACATGTTTAACTAAAAACATAACATTGGCATTAAAACAAATCAAAACTTTGGTGGACGCTATTTACATGCCATGATTGTGAAAAACATATTCATTTTGGAAAAAAATTAAAAATATTTGTGAAAAAAAATATTCATTTTGGATGGCAAACATTTGTTAACACAAATGAGAAAGGTTATTATTTCATCCGCAAGAAAACCATTTTTAGACTTAGAATTTGCATATTTACAGTGTCTTTTTTCCATTGTCAAGATCATTTCATTAATGTTTTCAAGTTCTGATTTCCAGGTTTGTTGGAGTCTTTATTAAAATCATTAGCCATGATTACCATTTCATAGCAAGTTTTGTTTCTTAAAAGACTGTGAGGCTGTTTTGCTACAGTGTTAACAAAATAAAATAAAAAAAGATGCTGCGGGGTCATTCCATGCCATAACCGGGAGTTCAACATCTTTGATTTGCTTTTCATTTTGCCCATGCATCTACCTTTCTTGATTTCCCAAAGGGTCACAACCAAGGATACCAAGAAAAAATCATGTTCTATTTCTATAGCACGCCCCCTTGTTCAAAGTTGTTTATGGACTGAGCAAAATTCTAGTCTTGGGGTGACATCAAAACAATTAATGCCATCTATGCGGACCCTGCTGAAATTTAGCATTCCAGACGCATACCTGCTTAATTTGTTGATACGTTGGCAACTCCATTGATCAAATGATATGTTATAATACCTGTAACCTAAAGCTTCAATGGTGACCCCCCTTTAATTTCTAGGGATCACTAGCATTAATTATTGCTGCTTGAAGATGTTAAATTAAATTAGGGTGGTATCGACAAGGGCTGTGTCGACAAGGTTGGGGCGACAATGCACTTCTCCTTGCATGGCGACAACCATGGAAATTTTTCGACAAAAGAAATATGCATGGAAGAGCCACCATTTTGGTAAACCGGTATATTCAACAATCAAATAAGTGTAATTCAACTCTGCCTTTGACTTATAGAGTCCTGAATAAACCATACGTTTTTACTTATCACCCCAAAGTAACCTGTTTCAATAAGGAATTCTAAACAAATATGTGAAAATACTTTGCTTACATATATCATTTAATAACAAAGCCCAACCAATTGAACTCCAAGAAGTTGGTCCACTTTGGTAGATAGAATTAGAATAGTTCAACCAACCTCCCAATGGGCCCTGGCTAGTAAAGTGTGGAGTTGAAAGAGCCAAAGTGAGGTAATTTGTTTACCATACAAGTGCTCACTTAAACCTTTGGCTGTGCTAGAAAGTATAAAATAAAACAAAATGGAATTGGCATCAAAAGAGATGATTGTCAACATTGTCGCCATCGGGTTTGATGATTACCCACATGTCGAAAAGAAAAACACAAACGATACCAGCCTCTAAATTTAAATGCTCGGCATGATTGTATGGACTGGAGGAAAAAATGATGCCCTCTCAACGGTTGGAAACCCTTAAAGTACCACTAAAATTCGGTACCCCTCCCAACTTCTTTTTATTTTGGGTTGATTGTACTTTGAGAGATTCTAATTCTTTTGCATCTGATAAAGTACACTTAAGTTTATGTGAAATATTTTAACTCCATAAACCAAGTTTGGGTCCAATAGACCATTTGCACGATCCCCGAAATACGTCCGTTCGGTGCCCGTTCATCCGGGAACTTATACCCGCCTAAGTCGGCTCAAAAACATAGGTTAGGAGAGTAATCGTAATACCAAACGAGAGCATCAAGGAGGATGCTGTGGCTACTCCAGAGGTGTGGCGTTGAGTTGTGCAATGAGGTGATGAAACAAACCAATTAAGTGACAATCCCATTATCCTAACGTCCCTAATGCATTCTTTCCACTTTTCAAAAATCCGGAGCGGACCAGTTTTGTTTTGGGGCCCATAAAATTGCCCCTAGATCTAACAGAAAACGTAATCGCTACCACCTTTTTGCGGTGATGGTGAGATCGTTCAGGGATGTAGTCTTTTTCGAAAGGATGTTTGGGATATAGCCTATAGCCAGTGAAATTTGTTCTTTGTTAAGGCCAAACAAAAAAAATCAAGTTCTTGTTCCCAGTAGTAGTCCAAAAACCTAAATGTAAAATGCACTTTTGTATTTTTAATTTAAAAAAAGAAAAAACCTAAAAAATTAAAAATTGCTCAAATTGCATAAATGGCAGTCAAGACAGTCTGTTGCCAAATCATACTTTGATGTCCAAGTATTGTTTATAAAATAAAAAGATTGATTTTTTGGATCACTTGATATCTTATAAAATTGAAACTGGAAAAGTCATAATCTAAAAAATTTAATATGAAGCAAGCAACAAACAAAATTACAAACATACTTTAGATAATCCAATTACATATTTTTACGTACAATTATAACTCATGCCCAGAAAACTGCTTGGTACATGCTATGCATTATGCATCCGTCCTGTCCAGTTTGGGTAATTTTAGTGACTTTTTCACATGGGTCACATTTTTTTTAGCCTGATCAGACATGTAGGCACAGCAGGTAATTTCATAAAAGGTAGAATTCTTAATAGTCAAAATTGGAGTCAAGTCTAGTTCAATCTCAAAAAGTAAGGGTAAAAAAACATTAAGCACATAATATCACACCAACTTAGGTCTAGGGGCCTTTACCATTTCTATAATGGGGTCAGTGGAAATTACTGCACAGGCAATAAATACATTTGAGTATTTCAAGACCCTACAGCAGCAGCAGTGGTCCAGGCCAGTGGTGCACATGAAAAATGGGAAATTTAATATATTAAGTTTACAAGGAGATTATATGGAAAATGTCAAAGTTATTCTGTTTCTCAGTTTACCACCATGGGTGTAAATAGCCCCTGTGCTGATTTAGTGCTTAAAGATTTACCTTTGTTAAAATGAATTTGTTTTATTGCAATGCAAATGACTGAATTTTGCTCAGAGTTGTGAAACTTGATGAACCATTTCTATGAGAACGAATGGAATATATGGATTTCGTTGGTGATCTCAGCCTTTGAGATTGGAATCCCCAAGGAAAGTCATGGCAAAACTCAAGATGTATGGTGAACTCGCTTCCTATTTTGGCATGAATGACCTGCGAGAGTAGGGTAATTTGATTATAACAAAAGTATTTGTTGTGTTAAAACTTGTTACTTGAATAAAGAATGGGCAACACAAGCTAAGGCCTTGCAATATGTGGTATTAGCAGTTAACAAAAATGTCACCTCAAATCAAACAATGTGATAGTTGGGTTACTTCTCTAAAAATGCACAACATGTTGTTGGTCCAAAGCTAACCTATTTTTATCTTAGAGATTTAAGAAAATCCTAAATTAGTAAAACAACAAACAATTCAGGCACATTACTGTCACAAAGACATGTTATGTGTCTGGCACAATGTCTATTCAAAATGGCACAAAAGTAACAAATAAACATGAATACACTGGATTTAATTAGTCAAATTTATCCTATCTGTATGTTATAATCATCATTATCATTTGAATATGTTTCTTTCCCAAGGTTAAAACCAATCACCAGTTCCAAACACAGTAAGTAAGGCCTCCAAGTTCAAAAATGAGCAATTTACATGTTTAACAAATTATGTCGATTCTCCGACAAAAAATTCAGTCTCAGGGAAATTTTTAAGTTACTTGTGCAGCACCTTGATGAGTGTCATCCTATCATTGATGAGCATCAATACTAATCACTACAACAGAGATATCAGCAGCAAGAGATTTCTATTTAAGCAAGTGTAAGCAGATGTTTACTTAAACTGTTTCGGAAGAACAGTGACACATGTGTTTCGGAGGTGACAGGTGCGAACGGAAGGTACAGTGTGGTATAATTTGAACTATGTTGGTGTATTTTTACAACTTTTATTCCAAGTAATTGATGTTAAGGCATGTTAAACTTAAAGAATGTTCAAAACCTGGCCATTGTATCTCTTTTAAAAAATAAACGCTATCAGTTCATTGTTGCGGAGAGGGAAGTGACGAAAATGTTAACGGAAAAAAAGTTAACATTGAATTTGAAGCGCACAAAATCTTAAAAAAAAAGCAAGGATTCAAAATTCTTTTGCCAACTAAATGCAAGTTCATTTACTGGTAGTGTTGCAATACACCAAAAACAGAGAATTCTTATTAAATTATAAAAAAAGAAAAATTAAAAAAAAAAAAAAAAAAAAAAAAAAAATGTCACCTCCGAAACGCTGAATTGCAACGACTTGTATCCGGAAATGAGAAGCAAGAAAATGTGGAACCCAAAATGCATTATAGGTTGGACACTTGTCATAATAAAATATTATAAAACAAAAACTGGGATTCAATGCAGGGTTAAAAGTACAGGCTTTGAGAAAAAAATAGATGTAATTTGGGGGGTACAACAATAAAGTGCCAACATTCTTGGACCACATAAAATGGCCACCAAATCCAAAAGAAAAAAAGTAAGGAGGTTTGTTAAGACTAGCTGAGCAAGCCCCTATATAGGATAGTTAAACAGCAAAATATCTTTGAAATGCTTCATTGAATTAGTGAGATACACATCATGAAGTTTGTCAAAACTGAAAGTTACACCATGATTGTGAAAATGGCCAGTCGGGTCGAGTTGAAAAAAATCAGCTCAATAACAATTTTTCACGAGTTATTGTGTATTTCTTCTTCAGGGACTATACTACCAGTTTTAAATTATGAATAGGTCGTTGACCTAAGTTTTCTTCTGAAAGCACGGGTAATTGAATTACAATTTTCATTCTGCACAAAGTTGTTAGGTCGTCAAAGCTTGCCCAGCAAACATTCTGGCCTGTTTGTTTGTCTTTTTCCTTTCGAATACATGAATTGAAAAACATGGACAAAGTAATTTTGAACATGCACTATAGAGTCAAGATTATTTTCCGAATGAGGAATAAGTTATTTTTTGCGCTTACGTCATTAAAAAAAGACTTTGGTCTAATCGGAGAGGTGGTAACACTGAGTCTATTCAACCGTGAGAATATAACAATGGTTCTGGACTCCCAGATTGAAAAGAATCTGAAGTGTTTTTCTACCCACACACGGGGCCGGTAATATGAATATTCTTTAGCTCTAGCGTTATCTATTGGTCACTGTATTGGGGGAAAAAATTGAAGTGACATTTATTCATTTTCAAGAAAATGTTGCAAGTTTATGTGGGGGCAAAGATGGCAACAGATTTAGTTATATGATTTTAATAATTTATATGAATTCCCGGCTTGGTTTTTTGATCTCCTCCCATGATAGGGATTACAAATCGACAGTGCAGAAGAGCCTGGCCCATACACCCTATTTGTGAAGATTATCATTCATCCAAAGCTAGTAAAAATACTTTCTGGTATTATAATTGTTCAAATGCACTGGTAAGAGGCAATAATCTGAAGCAAGACCCTTGTAGGTTGGAGGCATCTTTGGACCGGGACACAACGTCTTCATCTGTAAACAACCTTTTGCTGCAAAAGATCAGTTGCTTAGGACAAGATGGGAAAAAGTATTGTCTCTCTCAAAAAATGTAAGTCCAGTAACCGATTATGGTACAACTGATGAAGTACCTTTTTTGGTTGACTCCAATCATGGCAGTTTTATATTACTAGCGTTGCACGCCGCTTAGCGCGGGGGCAACCGAGCTGATTCGAACGGAGCGGTCATGAAATGGGTTGATCACTTATGCACCATGACGAAAAAAACAACTTAGTTAAAGAGACATTACTATTATTATGCTCAAAGCCGCGTTTATTTGCCGGGGTTTATGCCCTTTTATATGCCTCAAAGTATTATGTCAAGAGCTTTGTCAAGTTTAGGCCCCCTATCTAACATGCGCTATGAGCAGGTGAAACATTTCATACGCCCCAATTAAAATGTGCAAACCAAGAACTCGTACGCACTCCCAAAGGACCCCCAGTTGGGTTAAGCTATGGCGGAGTGAGGTTAAGGGGCTTCTCTCAGTGACGTAGCTATACTGGGGAATGAGGGAAGCCCTCTTGGGAAGAAATATGGCCTATTTGTGCAAACTCCTTGCTCCTTCCGGACACGCAGAGCTCCATATGGTGTCATTCTGTATAGTCTACCTTGGCCCAATCATAGTGCCAATTCGGCATTTCCGTATCTGTTCCCCTGACAGTGGCGGCGCCAGAATTCTTTTTTTTTTTAAGGAGGGGGGGGGGATATTTCGGGGTAGTGGTGGGGAAGAAGTTACATTTTTTGGAAAGCCAAAGTTTGCGATTGTTAACCATTATTGGTCCCAAATTGCTGTTTTTGCCAAATTGGTGATTTTTTTTGGCCCCACATCACTGATTTTTGCAAAGACTAGCCTTTTCTGGTGGGGGCAGGGGCTGTTCTGGCCGGGGGGATACTGGGAAAAAGAAACATGCGGGAAATGCACACACCCCGCCCATGCTCACCCTGACACCACAACTGCTGTAGCCGACCTTTGCTCCGATCTACCACAATTTCGTTGTTCATAAAGTTGTCATGGCATTTTAAAAAGTAAAATTTTATAAACCATGAAATATCTGTGATGATAACAATTTTGAAAAGCTAATAATTGGTAATTGAACATTATGAAAAAAAATAAAAAAAATAAAAAAAATAAAAAAAATAAAAATAATGTTGCGTTAAGAGTCAACTGAATCGATTGCCCTATTGATCACCAGTGTGCCCGGACTGTGAGCCCGGGGACTATATCGCCTGCCACACCGGCACTATTGGTATATACGTGTCTGAAATGATTTCTCATTTATATCAACAGCGCAATATCCGGCAAATCGATATTTTTTAACTGGTGTTGTACGAAAATTTTAAGGTAGATTATTATCAAAAATCCGCTGTCAACATCCTGTTGAGTATGCCTTCGCACACTATATATACCACGCTGTGGACATTGAAATGACTAAAAATTGAAATGGTGTTAATTTAACACAGAAATTGTTTAAAAATATAAATTAACAACCTTGATTTTGGCATTACACCTACAAACTTGAAGATATTGTAATGATGTCAAGTTTTGATGAAGTGCAAAGAATTAATTAGCAAAAAAGATTCTCGTTAGTTTGGTTTGTATGACCCGGGTATTACATTAATGATTACACTACTGACATGACCATCCATCTACGATTCACGTTATTTGGATTTTGCGTATTGGATCTCCAGGCTACATATTGCACAATATTAGCTCTGATTGCAGAGCCCTCGGTTTTTTGTTTTTTGTTTTTTTATTAATTTTTGTTTTGGTGAAAGTCGCGGTATTGGGGGCACTAAACTACGGAAATGTTTCTGGCTCTCCATACTTCACATCAAAACGGATTTCAATATCGGCGGGAAGTTTAACGGTTGGGTGGGGTTAAAGGCAATTCCCCGGGTTTGGTTTGGGTAGGACGTGCCTCCGAGAGTCTGGAGAGAAGGACTATAGCTATACATTTTTTGCCAAAAAAGGGACCCAAACCTATATCAGCGATGGAAATTAAGGCAATTTTCACCCAAATTTCCATTTATTTCCCAAATGTGGCCATTTAAGCACATTTTGCTCCGATTTGAAGAAATTTGACTAATTTCCCAACAATTTTAGAAAATTTTGGCTTTCCGATTGAAGAAATTTGACTAATTTTCCAACAAAGTGAGAAATCCTTTGAAAAAGAACATCCACATTGCTATACCAAAATTAATTGACATAAAAATTGATATACCAGAAGGCTGAAAATGGACCGATGTCTGTGGCACTACCCTGTATGGCCTATGGTCATTTGTGTTGAACCCCCTGAGAGCAATTCTATCAAAAATAAATCTTTATATACTTAAATCTGGCCATGAGAAAAGATTTAAAAAAAACCGACCCTTTGCTATACCAAATTGGCATGAATAGGGATCATTGAATACGAAGGCTGAAAATGGGACGATGTCTGTGGGCACTCCCCGTATGGTTCATTTGTGTTGAGACCCCCCCCAAGGGGTCAATTTCTCAAAATTAAATCTTTATATAGTACTTAAAGCGGCCATCCCTTTTAATTGCATGCACTGCAGGTTGTAACCAGACCTGCTTTCTTCTAGCTACTAACCTAATAGAGTATCGCAAGTCTATTTACTTTCAGGCCTAAAATGTTTTATGTCATTGTCATTCGACCTCCACACCATGCAGTACAAACATTATACCAAGGACGCGAGTGCATAGATCCAGTGCGCATTGTCCCGTCAGCCGCCTTTATTCTGTATTCATGCGAAGGTCAACCAATATTCTTCCAAAAATACGTTAAGGACATAATGCTAATAGTGAATCACAAAATAGCTTGAAGTTTATTGAATACAAAAAATCGCTTGAACGTATTTGTTTCAACTGAATATGAGGTATCGTTATCCTCTTTTTTTTTGTTTCCAAAAAACAATAATTTTAGAAAAAATATCAAAGAGGTCAAACTCGACCACGCGATCACGATGTAACGCGAAACAAAAAGTCACGAAATTTTGCGTCAAAATAACACTTTGATGATCATAGAAAGTCTATCACTGACTTAAAATAACCTTAGTATAAAATCATCTTGAATGTTTTAACGTAAGGCCTTCTTATTGTTTCTCTTTTATCCCAGAAATAAATAATTTTACAAGAAATAGCACAAAAGGTCAAAACTCGAAGGACCATGGGTAATTATTAATGAATGATACCTCGTACCCTAGACTACGATACCCACAATTAACGTAATTACTCTTTGTCCAACCACGGGAATTCAATACGCATCTCCACATGTTTCCAGACATGTTTAGCTATGTTACAACACGTTATTCAATATCATGAAATCTAAATCTGCAGCCGTTTGAATACAAAAAACCCGAGCAATCGAGAGACCCGTATGCGAAGGGTATTACCTGAATAGGGTACACCTTCAACATGGCGACCTCCTGGGTCCAACATGAGCCTCCAGTAGAAACAAACCTGGCGAAGTCGATCTTTATAGTATAGATGTACTTAACAATTTCTGTCAAACTACATTGCTCTAAACCTTGATGGAAAACATTTGAATATGGCTAGTTGTGATGAAATTGCCCCCTCGAAAAGCAATATTTGACAGTGGGGAAGGGTAATTTGATAAATGCAAGTAGAGATGTAAATTTTATCCATACTCGAAAGATCATCTTCCATTTCTTCAATGTATTTTTTTTGTGCAATATCTTGTAAATTCAATGTTAATCCCCACCATATCAGAATTCATAAAAGGGAATTCCAAATGCATTCAGATCATTTTCATGTCCATATATCCCTTGGAAATCTCACAATTACTGTGCCGAGATGTACGCATGCTGAATTAATTGTTTCACTGTCCCGCTAGGAGGTTTATTCAATTCAAGAATAGATCATTACTATGCAAATGTGGGTCTCTAATGATGCCAATGACCTAAAGTGTTGCAAGTGATGGCGATATCCTAAATGAGGACTCACAGGATGTTCACTTCATCGCATTATAGGTTGATAAATTTTTGTGTCGCCTGCACTATGGTGCAAGGAAATACATGCTAATCCAAATTCTGTAAGTCTGTCTGTGTGTATGTGTGTAAAAGTTTCAGTTAACCTTTTTCAAATTGCTTGTGCTTGGACACCTTAACTCCAATTGCCATCATAGAGGCTTGCATGTCATGGTAGGGTTGAAGGTCTTATACCAAGGTTAAAGGTCACTAGGTCAACTTGTGAAGAGAGTTGAGGAAAGGTGGTTTGCAAAAGCAGATGACACTAGTGGTTTGAGATTCGCCTTGTCTCAGTATTCAGGGCAAAATAATTATTTAATATAGTTATTCATGGGCACAAGTGTTTATTGTTTATGTATGCATGCATTTGCAACTAGAACGGATTGGTTCATTTATGAGATTAGGGAAATACTTTTGATTAACTTATACATGGTGATTAAAATAATCAAAGGTTTAATAAGAATAAAATTATAGGATGTTTTGATTATCCCATTTTAATACAAATATTGTATCATATTCTATGGCAGTTCAATATTTTTATTGTAGTGTGTGCCAGCATCCACTTCTCATATTTAGGTAAGTTGGGGGGGGGGGGGGAACGAGGCTGTGTATTACAAAATGCGCCTTCAATATCAGGCAAAATAGGCAAAACATCATTCTTGGAATGATCCATTTGTAATGATCTTATGTGGAAAACTACTGGGTGTTTCTTACCCATTAATAAAAAAAATCTTTCCACAATATTGTCTAACAGTGATAATATTCATAATTTTCAATTATTTTATGTTGTGACATTGTACATTATTTGTGCTTGCAATCCTATCCTATGCTATCTGTTAAATTAACAATGCTGTGAATATCGCGTGTGACATAGGTTAAAGTTTCATCGATAGATTGTCCGGGTTTTTCCAAGTTTTGATACAGTATAGTTTCCCCAGTGGATGCCAATGTGTGTATAACCCTTGTTTTTAGCTTGTACAATCCATGGATATGAAGTGCGTTTAAGAAATCAGAGCATATAATTTGTGTTCTAGTTCTAATGGGCAAGTGCATTTAAAGGTGTTTTTCCAATGCCTGAAACCTTCTGATCCCAAATCTTATCAAGTCATGTCGTGCCCACTACATCTACCAGGGCTACTTCTGCTGTAATTGTCTTTAAGGTGCAACAATATATTTCATAGCGTGCATTCGCAAAATGTTAAATTCTGACTTTGGCACTGGTGTAAAGTTTTATAGCAAAAATTTCCCATCTGTAAGATTAACTGAGAACTGTTTCTGTTTCTATTGGTAGCAAAATGTGAAATTTCTAATTTCGTATAGGATCAAATAAAAATTCAGCCATGTTTTTCTATTGAAAGTATAACCATAGGATACAATCGCCTTTGTTTTCATTGGATTTTATTTCTGTAACAAAATAAAAGGTAGGGAGTCTTTTGAGAGTCTAAATCTTTATGAAATCACTACTTCACAGTAAAAATATGGATGACTTGAAATCTCTCATTGCGCCTTTATCTAATGCTGGTTTTAAACCCCCGTCTAAAGTACAAAAATGATCTAGCCTTTTGAAAGTGTAAGTACAAGATTTTTAAGTCCCAGATTTGCATGGTGGTAGTTCATAGTACTTCCAGTGGATATAGTGAAGGACTTTATATACCAGGTGCATGTTTTATGATATCAATCTGATGAGATTGTGATTGAAATCTGTTCATTTATGTACCCTTTAAGTTACCATTTTATATCATGATGATTATTAAAACTTTTAAGAAGCAATGAAAATGAGTAAACAACACTAAAAATGAGCAAAATTAGTAATTTTTGCTTTATTATTCATTTCAATTGTTAAATGTTACACTCTTAGGGAGTGAACCTTCATGGAATATTTTGGTTCACATTTTTTAGGTCATTCAATGCAATCAGAAGGACGCTATGTCACATGAAATTTGTGTGTCCTGTGTAATTCCGGCTGTGTGTCAAACATTTAGTAAAAAAAACAACCATTTTTCTTGTTGGACACTTTTTGATCACTTACTGTACTAGCTTTTTAGTGAAGTGATGAACAATTCATACTTGGTCTGGCTTGTTACATGATACAAGGGGTCCTTATGTGGGGTAACAGAAAAGGAGATCAAAGTCATTCACTGTCAATTGGGGTCATTATATGCTTCTACAACTTATTTTTTGGACCACGTAATTGGACACCTATAATGTGAGACCATTGTCCCTATTGTTTTGTATGAATTGGTACAACAATCCACTCTTAATTAAATGCTTGACTCAGAGATTTCCCCGATGAGGGCGCACTTCCTTTTTCAAACAAATCGTGTTTTTTGAAATACATAATGCTTTGTCCATATACTAAATCACGGTGTGATACCTAAGCTCAAATCGAAGTCTTTCATATAGAAAATCACAACTTGTTATAACATTCCTGGATCCGGAAATTTTTTGTTATACAACGGTCTCCTATGGCACCGTTATACTGTGGCATAAATGTTTACTGCATGAAACGAAAATCTGATTCATCTTAACTTTGGAATAAGTTGTTAGGTAACTTCTTTAGTTCTAGATGTCTATTTTTATTACTTACAAGACCAAACTAGACAAACAACCACCAAAAAAATTATATTTTAAAGTGGTTGACTTATGAATCTGAGTACAGGCCGCAGACTTGTTTTGAGCTTTGAGCATCAATTTAGCACTCACTGCCGGCGGCAAATGGACGACTTTGCATTTTGAGGTTGCGAAGGTTCCATGCGCAGATACCATGGATCTCTTTTGCGTTTTGTTTGTTGTTTATTTCTCATCGAAAATTAAAACAAAAACAGATAGTGTCCAAATCGCGCATCCCTCCTAACGCCCGCTTTCATCAGGCCGCGAATCCTCTACGCACACACTCACTGCTTTGCTGCGTACTGAATGTGCCACAAACTTCTCTTGCGGCCTAACGAGGCGCCCAAATTGTTAAAAATACTAAAATTTGAGTTGTTTCAGGCATTTAATGGAAGAAGTAAGTCGGTGACCCCCATTTTTTTATTTCAAAATTTTGAAGAACGACATCGGGATCTCAATATATTTAGAAATTAAAAAAAAATTTTATCGAGTAGTTTTTATTTTCTAGCCGATCCAAACGTCAAATTTTGACTTTTCCCCATAGACTTGCATGGTTTAGAAAGTGACAACATACCTTTTTTTGTTTTGGCTATTGCTCAAAAACAAAGTTGGTGACCCCCATTTTTTATTTCAGATTCTTAATCAGCACCTAAGTGTGTCACCGTTAGACAATGCTCTAACATCCCTATGAAATGGTATGCAACTGTAAATCTTAAATATTCAGACATACCTGGGAATGAAAATAAACATTAAAGGCCTTTTTCATCTCTTTAAAAAGACATCCAATGTGGTGGTTTTTTTTTAAATGCCCTTTTAATGTATGTGCAGACTGAGAGACTAAGTTTCATGACTAGTGCACAAAGTAATGATTTACAATAAAATAATAATAGAGGTGAATCAAATAACATTGTCTCTTTTGTGTGATTGTAATCTTACGTGACTGTGATTCCGTTTACTTGATTTATGGACACACACCAAGAAGTATATTTTTAGGCCTTTTATTTAAAAAATCAACTCATTACCATTTTTGTCACATTCCCAGTTGGGTCCTTAAAAAATATAAAGCAAACCAAATTGGTGTTTACAAAAATTTTATTTAGAAATATTAGTTGCATAATTTTCTGGAATTGGCAGTACATGTATTGTTAAATTAAACATGTGGCATGTATACAGCCACTAGCCTGTAATTGTAATCACAATCAATCC
>JAMKCH010017139.1:0-43073 GCA_023653785.1 Ophioderma brevispina
AAAATCAAAGTTACTTGCCGATTGCGAAACCAATAGGCCTTATGCAATCATCGTTCATCTCTTTGATCCCATGGAGTAATTGATATTGTAATATGTGCTAATCCCGGGCCCGGCTAATCCTCTTTCACTGCCAGATAATATCTTACTATAAGCCTAAAGTACGATGCCTGAATCCCGGTCTTAATTGGTCCAAACCTGCAAGATGCACTGTAATTCTATCAGTGATGTCACCCTTGCTTTTCTGTCCAGAAATTGCCGCAAACTTCCACCTCCCCCCTGGAATCTTCCTGGGTTTTAACTTTGTCAGAATGTCAACTCCAGATTTGTTTTCAACCGTGGAAGTGATTTAGAGAAAATTTTGAACGAAAGTCCCTTTTTTGGTGATTAATGTTTCAAAAGTCCCAAAGAAGGACGTTTTTTAAGGGGGTTAGCATCCACTTTTAAAGCAAGAGGTCCACTTTTTCGAAAAAAAAAAGTTCACTTTATTTCGAAGTCCCGCACCACCCCACCCCCCCCCCAAAAAAAAAATAATCCTGTGTACGGTCCCTGTCCCCTTTTTCATTATGTAAATTTTTGTTCATGCCATTATGTTCCTTTAAATGAAACTCTGCACACTATCAAGACTACCCTCTAAGACATTAATCATTGAATTAAAATTAAACGATACTGGTCGATTTAGAGATTAGGGTGAAACAATTTTTCATGTCGGCCGCAAGCCATTCTTTTGTTGCCATTTTCTGTCACCACGATTCACTCAAAAAGAGTTCACCTAACGGATGTCACCTATTTCTCTGGGGCCTTGCCGTCACCTATACATCCCCAAGTAACCATTGCAGCAATTGTCAGGAAAATTGATTATGTGGATTCCACCAAGCAATAAGTCTGTACCCTTTGGTGGCATAACTTATATGACCACTAATGAACCTTTACCACACACAGAAAAAGGTGAGTCACTTGTTCTATAGGTGAAAACACGTGTGTCAAAAAAGAGTCAAGGCGACTCATTGTTGAGGCAAAAGGTGTTTTCACTATACGGACAAATTGACTCACTTTATAAGCGCCAAGTGACTCCTGTTTCTGTTTGTGCTCTCTTGAAGCGGGCACTTTTGGGCACTAACCCAAGGACTATAACTCTCAACTTCTCTCTCTGCTCTTCATGTCACGTTGCATACACATATGCTGGTGTGGTCCAGAAAAGAGTTCTTCACAGAGTGCGGTCGGCTGCCATTCTAGTAGCACCAACGATATTCGTTCCTGTGCAGTTCCTCCCCCCCCCCCCCCCTTGATGTCAGCAACCAACTTTCTGCGGCCTACCCTTCTCCCTTTCTCTCCCTTCGCCCTCCCCTGAATGACCCCTTTTTCTCAAGGCCTCGTGTCTTGTGGCATGGCCAAAATAGTCTCTTTTCTTGGTTTTGGACTCAAAGCAGTGTCCGTCTCTACAACCCAAAGCTGTTCCGGTACCCATACGTTAGTTTTAATGCGCTGTCATAAACTCTCACACTCTCGGTAAGCCACAAGCTCAAAGAACATGGTCTTTCTTCTGTCACTGTTCTTTTAGTTTCGCAGCTCGCAACCATATGTTGCAACAGCAAAAGCTGTTTGACTTAAGAAGTAGGACCATAACACAAGTGCATCAAGATGTCAGCAGCCAAAGGTTGAAACAACCAGGCAATTTAGGTTTAGGGTTAACATTTGGGTGAACATTTTTACCACAGACACACGGTCCACACACAGATACACACGACCACTACCAAGCCGATCTGTGCCCCTCTTGCAATGAAAAAGCTGTGAAAAGTGAGAAAGTGAAATAGACCAAAGAATTTAGTACAAATACATCGCGGTCCCCAACCGCGAGTGTCGTCTGCCGTCGCGGCGGTTTGTGAATGGGCCAAAGTTCACAGAGGTCACCAACATGTCACCCGTCCCCGCCCCCTCCTTTCCCCCACGTTACCATCATCTAGCCCTTACGGAACTCATACGGCACGCAATATATGAGAGTTAACATTTTGACCACAGACAGACACAACAGACACCCCACAGTAATGCTCTGTGCCTTCTCAATTCTTGCAGACGACCAAAAACAGCATGCAGCATATTCAAGATAGGAAAAAAATATTAAAAAGGCGGTAAAGTAAAATTGGCCAAATCTAAATCACTTATAACAGCCAACTTTTTTCCATACACTAACCCGAACCCACGAAACACAGAAAAACCCCATGCCCGAGTGAGAAAAATGCCGGATGCCGAAATGACGTCCATGAAACTAAGCACAATATGGGCACGAAATCGCACATAGCTTTTTAGCCAAAAGAACCGAGACCTTTTTTTGCGCCCTAATATGAGCACAACCACAGAAATATTAAAACTCTCTGCAAGCATACACTGTTGCTCATAAAGTTTTGGATTTTTTTCCAGACCCAATCTTAAATATTTCTATTTTAACGCCTCCACATAATCATATTAGAGTAGGTGAATGATATAATAAATTTGTCCCCCTACCCAGGTGATGTGACTCCATGCATAATTTTGAATTACGTAACAAAGCCTTTTGTTGGGAGCTATAAAATGTCAAGACGTCTGTTGTTTGGTTCCTTTTCCCGCTTCCAGCCTTGTGCAAGGCGTTCGTCCATTATAGTTTTCCAGAGTTGGTTGTTACCTTTAAAACAAGCTGACATAGAGGTTCCCCCCTAGGCTACGCCTCGTCCAACTGCATTGTCAATACGACGAAGTTACTTTGCACTTCGACGGTAAGGGTACAGACAAGCCAATCGCTGAATTGTTGCAGAGTCCGGTCCCGATGTTAGTGACTGATTGACATTTAAACAGTACAATTAGAAACATTTTCGATACATGAAATCACCAAAATGTGTTATATGTAACAATGGCTGATGTGAAAAACTTGCAACACAATCCTTCAATCTGCTGTTCAATACCCCATTTTCCTTCCGGCTAAGGCCCAGTTTCGTAAGGGTTACTTGTTGACTAAGTTCATGTGATATGTTCGCAGAACTGATCATTCAAGTAGTGTGGCTATATACCCTAGATATCCTTAATAACTCACACTGTAGAGAATCATTCCATAAAAAGTGTAAAAAATTATTTTTAGAACAAATTTAAGCAGTAGCGACACAATTTTGACAACGGATAAAAGTAGGGACATGCCAAGAGCTATCATCTGTGCAAAATCAGACAATCCATTGCGGGAATCTTGCCATATAGTCACATAGAAAGACGTGTTAACTCATTTTGAAGAAAAATGATAATTTTGCCCGCAATGGAAATTCAATAGAATTGACCAGGGATGTAGCTAGTTGAATACATAATCAAATCAATTGTCAAAACTGTGTGGCTTCGATATTTTTGGTTTTATCTGGTTTTGTCATGATCATGATACCTTCGACAAGCTATGTGCGGCGTACCCATTGTACGTCTTGCAGCCGAAAATTGTTTTCATAAACCCTTTCTTGCATGTGGCAGACATTGTTTTTTTCCAGAATGTCCAGGTACACGACGGCTTCGGTTTCCATCTGGCACCACCAGTGATATTTTCCTCAATAATGGATACCCGCCCATACCATCAATGAGCCCCCACCACCTTTAGTCGAATCCGGAATACAATATAATCTCGGAGGTTCTCACCCGTAATCGACGAACCCTTGTCTTCTATCTTGATGGTCAAGATGTAGCGGCTTTCGCCAATATACACAACACTTTGCCAGTGTCTGAGCTGTATCTTTTGTGCTCCCTAAGCCCAGACTGAATTCGATCAACTCTGTGTTCTGTGTTGGGCATGACTTGGTCATTCGTCTTGCTCGCACCATGTTGAAGCAACCTCCGATCTACACTTTGGGGAAACGTTGATTCCATAGTGGCTTCTCCACAAACGAAGAAAACGGCTCGTTGGCATTTCCGAGCTCTACGGCCAGATTGAGCATTCGGCGATCATTCTCGTCTGATAGTCAATCGTGGTCGTACTGAAGAGTTCCGGGACCTCAAATGGACCCCACTTCGATGATGATGGCTGAGAATTTTACAGACCGGACTCGCAAAATTCAGCGACCTGGCTTGTCTGTACCCTTCCCGTCGAAGTGCAAAGTACTCTTCGTCGTTTGACAATGCCGTTGGACGAGTTTTACTTGTCAAATTTAATATTAAAATTTTGTTGTAAATGGTAAACAACCAAATCTGGAAAAAAATGGGCTCCTTGCACAACGGCTTGGAGCAGGGAAAAGGAACAAACAAACAGACGTCTGACCTTTTACAGCTCCCAACAAAAAGGGCTTTGTTACGTAATTCAAATTATGCCTGGATTCACATCACTGGGCGTAGTGGGGACAAATGATAATCATTAACCTACTCTAATATGATACTGAGGCGTTCAAATAAAAACGTTTAAGATGGGTTGGAAAAAAATCCCACTATGGCAACAGTGTATGCTTGCAGAGAGTTTCTAATATTTCTCGTGGTTTGTGCTCAATAGTAGGCAAAAAAAATGTATCGGGGTTCTTTGGCTAAAAAGCTATGTGCGATTTCGTGCCCATATGTGTCTCGTTCATGACGTCATTTATTGCATCCGGCATTTTTCTCACTCAGTGCCATGGGGTTTGCGTTTTATGTGTTTCGTGGCGTTAGGGTTAGTGTATGGAAAAAAAGTGCTGTATAGTGATTATATTTGTCCAATATACCGCCTTTTCAATATTTTCCATCTTGAATATTGCTGCAATGCTTTTTTGTGTCGTTAGGCAAGATTGCAGAAGGCACATAGGCAAATTACTGTGTGTGTCTGTGTGTGTCTGTCGGTGGTTCAAAATGTTTTTATCTCCAAGTGCGTGCCGTATGAGTTCAGTACGGCCTACGATGATGTAACTATGTGGAAAGGAGGGGGCGGGGTGGGGTGAGGATGACGTGTTGGTGACATCGTGTGACCTTTGGCCCATTTCACACACCGCGACGGCAGAAGACACTCGCGGTTGGGGACCGCGATGTATTTTTAACTAATTTATTTGGTCTATTCTACTTTCTCATTTTCACATCTTCGTAATCTGCAAGATGGGCACAGATCTTGTTTGGTAGTGTGTCTGTGTATCTGTGTGTGTACCTGTGTATCTGTGGTGAAAAATGTGCACCCAAAGGTTAACCCTAAACATATGCATGTGTGTTTCCACATGCATGGCTGACATATTGATGCACTTGGATGTTATGGTCCTACTTCTTAAATCAACAGCTTTGCTGTTGGAAATCTGGTTTGCCGAAGTCATGGGACACTAAGGAAAAGTGACAGAAAGACCATTGATTCCTTTGAGCTTTGTTGCTACCGAGAGTAGTGAGAGTCTTGGACAGCGCATTAAAACTAACGTAGGGGTCCGGAAACAGTTTTTGGGTGTGAGAAGACACTGCTTTTTGACGTCATAACAAGAAAAACTAGACTATTTTGGCCATGCCCAAAGACACGAGTCTTGAGAAAAGGGTCATTCAGGGGTGTCGAAGGGGAAGAGAAGAAGGGGTAGGCCGGCAGAAAGTTGGTTTGATGACATCAAGAAATGCACAGGAACGAATATCGTTGGTGCTACTAGAATGGCAGCCGACCGCACTCAGTGGAGAACACATTTTGCGTATAATAGTGTATTGTGTGTATGCAACGTGACATGAAGGAGGAGGAGGAGTATGAGTCCTTGGATAGTGCCCACAAGTTCCCGCTCTCAAGACTGCACAAACAGAAAAAAGTGAGTTCACTTGCGTAAAAGTGAGTCAATTTGTTCATATAGTGAAACACTTTGCCCTCAATAATGAGTCGCCTTGACTCATTTTGGCACCAAGGTTTTCACTATACGGACAAGTGACTCACCTTTTGCTGTGGGTGGTCCAAAAGGTCATTTAGAGGTCCAAGTATAAGTTATGGCCACCAAATGGTCAAATTATTGCTTGGTGAATCCAATAATCAAATTTCATGACACTGCATACAATGTTACTGGGTAGTATAGGTGACGGCAGGCAGGATGACATTACGTTAGGTGAAACTCTATTTGAGTGAATCGTGGTGAAAAGAAGAAAATAGAAAATGCAAACAAAAAAATGCTTTTCGGCCGACATGAAAAAGGTTTCACACTCTAATCTCTAAATCGACCAGTATCGTTTATTAATTTTACTTCACGAATATTAATGTCTTAGAGTAGTCTTGATATGTGCAGAGATTTCCTTTAAGGAACATAATGGCATGAACAAAAAATTGCCAGAAGAAAAAGACAGACCGTACAGGATTTATTTTTTTTTGGGGGGGTGGGTGCGGGACTTCGAAAAAGTGACCTTTTTTTTTCGAAAAAGTGGACCTCTTTGTATAAAAGTGGATCTAACCCCCTTAAAACACGGCCTCTTTGGTCTTTTTGAACATTTAATCACCAAAAAGAGGAACGTCGTGTCAAAAGTTATCTAAATCACTTCCCACGAGTTTGAAAACAATTTGGGATGTTACATCTGTAAAAACAGTAAAAACCAGGAAGATTTCAGGGGGGCGGTGGGAGTGTTGTGCAATTATGGAACAGAAAGAAAAGCAAGGTGTTCACATCCCTGATAGAATTCCAGTGCATCTTGCATGTTTTGGGACACAATTCAGACCGGGATTAGGCATTGTACTTTAGGCTTATAGTCAGAGGAATTGGGGCACAGGGTGGAAATGAGTACAGACTTTTTTATTGATCGATTTTTGTCAAAATGATGACCTAAGGCTAATAATTCTGGAGGGTGTGCAAAAATTTCGTGAGTGCCATTTCTAAAATCCAATATGGCCGCTATTCACTCTCAAATTCATTCAAAGGGCCATAATGTGGTATGCACTAGATCAGGTGTAAAGCCACGAGGAATCTTTGGACCGGTTATTGACGGATTTGATAACAAATATTACCATCAAATCCAAACTGGCCACCCTAAAAGCCATTATGCCTGAAATCATTCAAGTGACCATTAACTCATCAAGGAATTGTGATAGAGGTATATTTCTGCACTCTATACCAGTTAAGGAAACTCATATCTCGACATTTCAGGTGTTAACATGCTTAACAATCAAGATGGAAGCCAAATGGCGCATTTAAGATCTTTAAAACCTAGAAATTTTCATATAGTCATTAATATACTGGCGTCATTTGAATGTAAGTAAGTTGTAAAACCAACTATACCAGATACGAGTTATTAATGCTCAAAGCCATACATCTCATACTTAATTAAACTTTAAAAATCATTGTGGTGTTTTACTAAATACAAAACAGATCTATCGTAATTTATTAGTTGTATAAGAAGGAAACAGGCAGCCACATTGGCCCCTCCCATCTTAACAATTTTGCATGTTAAAGAAACAGAAATTCTCCGGATAAGAATGTCTCAAATGGTCAATAATTATTTTTTTTTTACCCATACCTTTTAATTGACAACCTTATACTAATAATTATGTGAGTAAAACTACATAAAACAAATAAATGTAGGCTTTTACTATTTTTAAAGGCGGCTGTTATTGGCTGCCCTCTTGAATTTTGAAAGGTCCATTACAGAGAAATGCCAAATACGGAGTTCTAGTGATAAAATTACAATGATCTCCATAAGGTAAAGCAAAAAAGCATGCATATAGACAATGGAATTAAGCCTCTAAGCGTAGTGGAGCGGTTGGGGACTGCAAAATTGTCGACAAACCCTCCCCTCGGTACACAAAACGCAACCCACTTATATTCGAAAGATAGGAATAAATAATTAAAAATGATGGTTTTGGTCAAAAACTTGGGGGCAGGGGGTTTTTTTGGGTCAAAAAAATCACGTTTTGAGCTTAAAACTTAAGAGGAAATCAAGATTTATTAATTTTAGCAAAACAAAATTTTAGATCATCATGCAATACGATCCAAATCTCTGACATTTATATTATAGATTTCTGGATACAATATATAAAGGTCTTGAATTTAGCCCCAAAATCACCTTTTTTCCTAAAAAAAAGCATCCGTTTTATCACGTCTCACCACAACGAGTATTACCTGAACCCTTTTCTGCAAGTATAAAAACCTTATATCAATAAAACAAAAAGGAGACAATAAAAATAGATTGCTAAGAGTTTACCTTAAAAAAATAAAAAATAATAATAATTTGCGCTAACTTGCGCCCAAATTTCATTTTTCGGACTAGAATTATTGCATCCCGCCACAATCATTTTCTTAAATCTTATTATATTTATCCTTCAAATAAACGGTGGTGGGTTTTGTTGTACGGTGGGGAGGGTACTCGAAAACTAGAGCAATTCAAGGCTCGGCCGCTGCGCTATGAAAAATGTGTAGAAAATTCGACTTGTCCGGATGCGTTGGAAATGCAATCTAGAGGTGTTAAAAAGTAAACACTTGCAGGAGTGTGATCAATTTGTAACAGATTTTGAAACACTGCCAGAACATTTGATTAGTGTCAGCAGTATGCACGTAGTAAATAGGTATACTGGAGGTGTTAAGATCATTTATATTCCGAGAGAAATTTGGACTTTTGAGCGCCATATTGGAGTCTTGTTGAGCCAATGGAATGATGAAATTACTTTACAACACTTCTCGTGCTTAAAACAACCGGTATAAGTGTACCGAGAAATATTGTCTCTATCAGAAATAACTTAAGGGATTTATTAGTGATTTTGGAACATGGTAGCAGCCATATTGGATTTTCAAAAAAAAATTGCACTGTAAACAAATTTGCACACCCTCCAAAAAATTATTGGTGTTTAGGTCTTGAACTAATCTTCAATAGAAAAAGTCTGTACTCTCTTTCCATCATTCATGGCGGTGCCTAAACTTCTACCTGACTATTATAGTAAGATTTGATCTGGCAAGTGAAGATGGATTGCCGAGATTAGCACATAACAATAATCAATTTACGCCAGGGGATCAAGAGAGAGCGAAAGATGCTTGATAAGGCTCATGGTTTCGCATACGGCAAAGAACTGATTTCTTGCAGTATTATGTCTAATTTACCTTTTATTATTGGGGTATGTCAACGTGCAAAAAGTTTCACATCTGATTGAAAATGAATTTAAAATGTCCTGGTTACGAACAAAAAAAAAAACTCAAGCTGGGATGAATTACCTATCCCAAACTTAACGCAGGCATAAAAATTACTTTGGCGTTTTTAGCCTGCTTCCATCTGTTTTGGGTACTAGTATGTTATGTAAGAATGGGAAAGCTCCTGGCAAAATGACAACATCCATACAGGATTCTTGAAAATATGGCACCTGAAGTTGTGCTATGGCTACAACTCTTCTGTTCTACTGGTATGGGGACTCAACTATCCTCAGATGGAAGACTTCAAAGGTCATGGCAATCCTGAAGCCCGAGCAACCAGCAAAATGAGGCCCACGAGTTACCGAAGGACCCATTCTCGCGTCTATCTCACATCTATAAGATGATACTCGGCAGGATCAAAGATACGGTCGAGGCAAATTGACCCCGCATCAAAGGGATTTCGAAAGAGGGAAATCAACAACTGATCAGATAGCAAGACTAGTTAATGACATCGAGACAGACTTCCAGAAGAAGCAGAAGCTTTGGAGCAATCTAATAGACCTAAACTGCTGCGTACGATACAGTCTGGCATCGAGGTCTTTACCTCAAGCTACCAAAAGCTTACCGTGATGTAAAGCATGTCAAGGTCATTAGCTGCTCATCCTAAGACCAGCTCTTTCGCCCTGGATACATCAAATGGGTAATGCTGTAGAAAGCGCAAACTTCGGCATGGCTGTCCAACAAGGTTCTGTCCTGGCACCCAAGTCTTTTCAACATCTACGTCTAGATATGCCAAAGGGGATTGTTCGCAGACGCCTAGCAGACGACACGGGCACTTGGAATAGGTGCTGATTCCTTTGAGTCTTACAAACAGTGTTGCAGAAAAGAAAGGACTACTCACGTAAGCCAATTATTTCCACGATGGCACTTGAAATCTCAGCAAACCCAAGACCGTCAGCTCTGTTTGCCACCCTTGCAAAGCGATGCGCAAAAGAGAACTTAAAATCACTCTAGATGGAGAACAAACGTCCAGACCCACACCGAAAGTTTACCTTGGGCGTCACAAGGGACCGCAGCCTTACTCAATCAATACACACCAAGGGCAGTCGCTGCCAAGACGCAGTAGTTCGTGTCAACCTCCTCAGAAGGCTTGCAGGAAACTGGATGGGTGCATCTTTGACACCTAACATACATCAACTGTTGCCTTGGCATCCCCACATGCTGAATACGCTGCACCAGTATGGATTCACAGTGTACATTCACACAGATTATGTCGTTTGAATGATGCAATGACACTTGCCAGTGCAGTGGTTGCCTTTTGGCGACGCTGTAGAATATCTTCCAATTCTGTCTTGACAAGCTCCTGAAAACCTTAGGAGGAACCTTCGGACGATCGGGCTCGCCAAGAAATGTGAGGAACCTGGTAGCCTAAATCCCCCACCAACACCTTTGAGGATCAGAGAACTCCACGGAATCATTGCTACCCAATCATGACACTGCAGTCACAGTATCCTATCGATCATCCTGGATCAATGACAGATTGTTTGAGCAATGGTCATCCTTACTTTGAACCTCAAGCAGTTTGTGGACAGCCCATCTAGCAAGCCCATAGGGCTGTGACCTGATAGGAAAGCATGGGCAACCTCAACAGACTCAGAACAGGCGTTGGTCGTACCAACGAACTTCCTTCACAGATCGGTAGTGAACGTTCCCAAAATCGATTGTGGAGAGCCACAAAAACATTAGCCAATCATAGATGACTGTGAGGTCTACAAGCCCTCAAGGGAATTCCAGGCCTGGATCAACCTGGATGATGAAAACTATAAGATGGTTAAAGACGTCTTCCACTTTGATTTTGTGATTGCACGCAACGAACGAATCCAACGTGTTATTTCTGGGTAAAATATATCATATTCTTCCAATGGCCCTAAGCCTCTAATTTGTGGAGCAAATTGCACCCCAGAAATTTCATATTTGTGAAAAAATGTGCCATTGCCGCTTTAATCGAAAATAAAACAATCTATGAGGACCGGCTGAAATTTTGCCAAGATTGCATTTGCCCTCTATGCCAGCAGGATAATTTGTTCAGTTAAAATCTCCAATCATATATTTACTTTATTTTACTTTTGAAATGAGACGTCGCGTATCTACAATCTCTAAAAGAGAGACACGTTATCAGTTCATACCCTTGTTTCTCTGAGCAGGGCAGTGCAATGGACACATGGTAGATTTATAATCTTATTAAAAAGCATATAAACTCAAGTTAGATGGAGGAGGGATAATACGTTTTGGTGAAAGAAGTTCGAAGTCGATGTGTTAGTTTGCAAGATAGGATTTTAATTTGGCAAATGAGTTCACCCTTTCTCTTGAGAAGCCACGTCGGTATAAAGGCTCATGATTAACAACAAGTTGTCTTACTTAATGATTCTCGATGTAAAAAAGGTTGTGTGTGTCACTCGTAGTATTCGATATTGCTATCCGGGTTCATCTCACAAACGTCTGAAAATCAGTCGTTCAAGCCCGGGTCTTCAATAGCCCGAAAAGAACATCAGCCAGCTTGCTCTCATTCCCCGCTACAACATATGTAAATCTACTGCCTAGCCCTATTTGGAGACAAATTCCCTAAATTAAATGCTGAGCACCATTGCACAGGAGTCTTCATTTGAGGTGATTTTTAGTTGTTCTCATAATTCAAGGTATTTCTTTCAAGTTTGTGACTATCTTATGCTTGTAAATATCTTTATTGTGGTAAATTTTCTTTGCCCTGATTTCATTAATAGTCTTTTGAAAGATCCTCGTACCTTCGAAAGTTCATCGTTTTGTTTTTCAGCTGTGGTATGATCAAGGAAAGATGGACTATTTATATGAAAGGCCCAATCACCAGGAACACATTACATGGAAATTCTAAATGCGAAGGGACTGATTCAAATCCACATTCATTAATAAGCAGTTTAAAATAACCAGTTTTTATGTAGCACCTTAATCACCGTAAAAGTCTCAAAGCGCTGTTGCAACCATTATAACGTCGCCTTCAGGGAAATCGTCACAATCATTTCGCTTATCTAATTATCTACGTGGCTGCTCAAAAATGCCGTACGGCATAACAAGCGACACATTTGCCTATCAGCCCTTAGATGTAATATCCGCATAACAAAAACCAGATTTGGGTCAACGAGACAGTTGAACGTATCTTGCCCAGGGGACACAAAAAGTTGACCACAGTGGGCTCGAACTCGCGATTTTAACGGGTCTAAAGATCACGACACCTGCGCTTTGACACTGGACCCATAATTAAAGTATTCATTGTCTAGTCTATAAAGGTAAACCTTTCTATATGGTAATGAAAATTCATTAGATGGCTCCTCGATCTGGAATCCAGTTTTCAGGAATGGTTCGGGATTCAATCCAATGTCTCATTATCCTGGTGAGCATTTATAATAAGACTAAATGACTTACATCTCCAAATCGATGACACTGGTCCTTGACATTCCTTTACAAACGAAACCTATGTCAGAGAATTTCATCAATTTTTTTTTTTATAATACAGCAGCATAAAGACATAGAACAGCATAATAAATTTCTAAGCTGGTATTCTGAAAGTTAAGCCTAAGCTTATACTGGGTTGTAAACCAGGTTAGTCCTACCTGAGTGACCTTTTTTCCTGTCAAAATAATGTAAAGTACAACGAGTGAGAAATTCCTTATGGTTGGGGACCCGTTCCGACCTCTGAGGTTTTTTTCAAAAAAAATTTCAACCTTTAGCCAGGCCCATTTTGAGTATATTGGAAGGGAAAGTCCATTCATGTATGACTATTTTTAAACCCAGGTTTAAATTAGACCTCCCTTTCGAATACCAGCCTTCTCAATATTTTTTAAGGTTATTCACTGTCTATTACTGCTGGACCTTTTTTGCGACACACGGTAGTTTTGTTCCTACTGCAAAAAAAATTACATGATCTGAATTTGTCCATTGCTCCAAATTGCCATACGCTGACAAAATGCAAATACAAACCGCCCTTGACGTTGAACAAATATTTAAGAACGCTAATGGTCGTCAATTAAAGCGATTTGTCAATTTCACCAACAGGTTTTGCTTCGTGCCACGTGTTTTGACGTTTCAACAACGTATGTTAATGTAATATACAAAATCGATTTCCTATAGGATTTCGTATTGGGGACATTGTGGCGTGTAAAGCCTACTCCAATAACAATACTTGGCTGCACTCCGAGAGTTTCCAATATTCCGCATTTGTGGCAAAATGAAACCTTCAACTCTGCATCAATAGTCACTTTTTCATAGCGTTCCATTCCACAGTCGTACATATTATAATGTGCTTCTATTCAGTTGAAAACAACGATGAAATTACACACGCTGCTTGATAACCGACCAAATTTTAGACACCAAATTATCGCTTTCCGAAGCAAAACATAACAAAAACTGTTCAAAATAATCATATTCCGGCCATTTTCTCTCGCGGAAATGTTTGCCGCCATTTACTCCGAAAATAGATTTGGTCCAATCCTACTTCGTCCAATAGACACTTCGTCCAATCCCAATTTCATCCGACCTCATTTCGTCTTATTCACATTTCATTCCTATTCCATTTGCATTCAATTTTTACTTGATCCATTTTCCATTTCGTCCAATTCTCCTCATTTTAATACATCATAGTTGTTTACTAAGGATAAAACAACAAGAACATTGATCCTTAAAAGACAAACGCCAAACACGACCTTTCGATTACAGTTTATATGCTGGTTCAGATACAATAATAACATATTGCCTCAACTTTACACTCAAGAAGCAAGTGTGACAACTTAAAGCAATAATAGCACATTTTTGAAGAGGCGCCCCCAATTTTCAAAAGTTTGAGATTTTTCACAGTTGTTTTGGTAATTGTCTAGTAAACTATAAAAGTGCTATTTGTCATAAAAGACGCAAATGTTTGTAATTTGCTTTTTTATGGTTTTGTGAATGAGATCCCAATTGAAATTTTTTACGGTGGAGCTGGAACCAAAATTCCGGTCCGTCCGAGTAAATAGTGCCACCTCACGGAAAATGACCACTAACTTGACTTGCCTGAAACCAATAAACAACTTGGAATCGGTAGCACGTCATGGCGCTATTGCCCCGTATTTCTAATGGAGGTCGCTTCCAGCATCCGTTTGAAATATTATCGTATATTTCCATATTAATTATTCTAGTTCAAAAATCCTGCTTTTGCGACACATTGACATTTTTGAGCTTAATCATTCACAGTATTGTTTAACTACCCTTTATTAGTGCAACCGTGCAAATCTCAATTTTTTTTTGGAAATCGGGGGCGCTCTGCGCCCTGCAATCTTCAATGAACTCGCCGAATCCAGTGGATACATTTGAAGCAATGGGACCCACTTCACCACATCTATAAGCCACCACCAGCTGAGGCAGACTTCACCTCCCTTCCAGCAGTTCCGAGTCTTCCTTCTCCTGCGGAGATTTCCACTGTAAGAAATACAGCATGGGGCATACTCCAACATTGACACGAGTGGCAAAAGCGGCATCTTGAATGGATTGAAGCCCAAGGACCTCCAACGTGCTGGTTGATAGTAAGGATCCACCAACTTTCTTTCACGCAGTCATGGGACATGGACCTATCCCGACTGTCAACAGTCACCAGTAATCCCTGCGGGGCCACCCAACCCGATCCCCGAAATTTCCCCGACCGGACCGACCCGACCCGGAACGGACCGAAACCGGGTCGGGGTGCATTTTAGCACCTTAATTCCCGTTCCGTTTCCGGTCCGGGGATCATTAGGACGGTCGGACTGGTCGGGTAGGGTCGGGGGCTATGTGGCTTTCGGTCCGGGGAATAATTTTAAGCTTTAAAAAATCAAGCATTGGGCGGCAACTACATGTCTATGAAAATGTATATCTGGGGTTATCCTGGTTTCATCTAGTTCGCAAGCCTCACCGTCGCATTTTCCCAGCACGGTTCGACCTTAAGACTAGTATTCAGTAATCGTGAGTGCTTTCCGCCCCATTTCTTCTCAAAAATGGTTTTGTCTGAACTCATTTACACTACCTCCATGACAGCACAGTTACGAATCTGCGTAAATTTAATGACTCAGTATGAATTCTAATCCATTTTCAAGTTAAAATCCAGAGTGTTCGTTTCATACACTAGATTCGCGAGTGTTGCCAGTTTCATTATCTTTGAATCATAAGCTTAACAAGCACACTGCGGCGCTTCCCCACGGATCTCTTCACAACCGGCTGAAGATGTTCCCTGGTTTCTGGAAAACTTGTAATTCCCTGTAATATTGAAGAAAACGCGAACCAGCGAAAACGTCGGACGCAGGGGGTAGGACATACCAACCTTACAGCAACAGCGAATTCCCTGAGTTCGGACAAAAGTCCATCTGATCTGTTCGATTGTAAATTTAAAACATTGGCCTTTATTTGAAAGATAAAACCTGACCCATATCTGGATTGACTTTAAAAATGGGCCCATGTCTAGGGATTTTTCTGCGAACAAAGAACCCAATTGGGGCCTTTATCCTCTAGTGCGCCCTTCACGACAACTGCCCTCTTGTTTAATTTCATATTCAAAACAATAAGATCCGTAGGCGTAAATCCCCCCAATGTGGATGCCCGTTATGCGTTTTTTGACCAAAATAACCCTCATATATTTACCATTTTAAGTTTAAAAATGGAAATTTCTGCGCTTTCCGCTCGCATTTTGTTCTAGTTATCCATCACATTGACGATGTTTAAGCTTCATAATGGCAAAATTTTAAACCCTGCTTTTCGCGCACATGTGCTATGAATGGATCTTTTCTTTCCGGCAAACCCGACTCATTCATAAATTTTCAATTCATCAAACCCATCCCCCCCCCCCCCCATGGTCAAAAAAAGAAATGTACCCACTGGTAAGGCATCGTCTCATAACATTTTCGCATTCACGATATAGTCCTAACATTTCACAACAACAACATTGTTTGAACAATTATTGTCTTCCTGATTTGCGGAAAGGTAAAACTTGACCAGAATGCTGGCGCAATTTATCCGTAATCAATTTTTGAAATAAACGTAAATCCCCAAGTAGCCGGGGGCGGTCACCAGACATTGAATGCTTGAAAGCAAAAACTTCACATTGTCAACATGGATTCGTTCTACCGGGGAATTGACGTGACACCTGTCTGGGTCTATCAAATATGGCGGTCCGGGTCCCAATAGAAAAAAGAAAAAAGCTAAGAGCCGAGGTCTGCTGGGTCCGGGCTGGGTTTTGCACCCGATTAAATTATCGGTCGGTCACGGTCGGGGTGGGCTTGGGAGCGGGAAGTGAACACCGAGGCCGGAACAGACAGGACCATTGGGTAGTCGCGGCGGTGGTCGGGGTATACTGAAAATCTTGGGGAAAAATCGAATAAGTGTACACAAAAAAACCGCAGGAAAAGGAAATCTCGTAGTCTAGTCAGCGGCAATAGGCGAAGGAAAGAAAAAGAGAAGGAAAGAAAAAGGGAAGAGAGAAGGGGGGGGGATGGGGGGAGGCGAGGTCAGGGAGCTCGGGGAGAGGGGGATGAAAGTCATAATATGAATCCCTCAGCTTGAACGGTTTAGAATGAAACCAGAACAGGCCGTGTCTGGAGAGTGGGATGACAGTTTCGCCTCTGTGAGCCCTTTGTCTTGAACTTGGCGGACCAGTTTGTTGGCTTTCACACTATCTAATAAGTCTTCCAATCTCTTTTCTGTAGATGGCGGGCGCCGATCGTGACCGCATTGATCTCGTCACAGTGGTCCAACACGTCCTCACTTCTAGGATATTGTTCCCATCGGCCTCAAAGACAGGTCATGACCTGCCATCGCGTAGTCACACAGGTCTCCGCAAGTGACTCAGTTTGCTCAGCTATGGCATGTCTCCATCGATCTCTACTGTCAGACTCAGAGATTATGGAATCTAGAGCTCGAGCTGCGCAAGCCCTAGCAAGTGATGTTCTCAAGTTCTACAACCACGACTCACAGGCACAACTAGCTCATTCAGCGCTTGCTACCCTCGACTCCGCGCTGCACTCCTCAAGCACTCACACGATGCAGATTCGGACTTCTGCGCTGTCCATGCTCACCAAGCACTAACATCCATTCCGCGATGCAAAAGGAAGTAAGTCCCTACGACCCCCTGTTGAAGAGAAGGACAGAAGTAACTCTACGACATGATTAAATAAGCAAAAGGAGTGAATAGTAAGTAAGGTGGCAGGACAAGTTCTAAAAAATAAGGGCTAAAGGAGTAGAGATAAGCAAAGGTTAAAACAAACACAGAGCTAGGCTATTTGATAACGAAAAGCGTAATGGGGCCAGGAACGTGAGAGCGCAGAGGCATCAGGGCAAAAAGCTCCCGCGGGGATGGGGACGGTATACATTGTCCAGCATAAGATTAATGGGGATCCTTTTGGGGGTCAATGGCAAATGCTCCATCGGTGCAAGGATTCGGAAAAGATAGCAAGTGTGGTCAAGAGCAATAGTAAAGTGTCAATACCAACTCCACAAGCGAAGCCAACTCTCTTGCTGTTAATGCAAGAGATTAAACCGCTTCTACAAACCTCTCACCTTCAAGCCCGTCATGTCCCAACCATTCACCTGCGATGAGATCCCCGAAGCAATTAAATTCTCAAGAATGGGAAAGCTCCTGGCAATGAACAACATCCATACCGAATTCTTGAAGATATGGCACCCGAAGCTGTGCGATGCTCCAACTCTCCTTTCTACTTGCATGTGAACGTCACTATTCCCTCCAGATGGGAGACTTCAAAGGTCATTGCATCCCTGAAGGCCCAAAAAACCAGCAATAGTCCACGAGTTACAGACCCCTCTCGCTACTATCTCACAGCTAAAGCTGGCTTGAGCTACTGATCTCGCCAGGATCAATGATACGGTCCGAGGCAAATTTTTACCCCAACCCAGCTGGATTTCGATAGGTATCAACACTGATCAAATGCAGACTGTAATGATATCGAGACGCCTTCCAGAAGAAGCAGAAGTTTGTAGCAGTCTTCATAGACCGAACTGCTGCCTGTACGAACAGTCTGGCATCGAAGAATCTACCTCAAGCTACTCAACATCTTTCCGATGTCAAGCTGTCAAGTTCATTATGCTGCCATACACGACGATCTTTCGTCCTGGAGACATCGAATGGGCAACTCAGTAGAAAGCGCAAACTTCGTAACGGTGTCCCACAAGTTTTGTCCTGGCACCCAGTCCTCTTCAACATCTTACGTCTCAGATATGCCAAGGGAGATTGTTCGCAGTAACTCCGGTACGCAAACACACGGCACGTGAATGCTGCTGATTCACTTTGAGCCTTATACACAGTGGTTGGTGCCGAAATACCTAATCAATGTAAGCCCATTCTTCCACCGATGGCACTTGAACTCAGCAAACCCCAAGACCTTCAGCTCTGTTTTCCACCTGTGCAATCGATGCGCAAAAAGAGAAACTTAACATCACTCTAGATGGAGAAAAACTGTCACATGACCAACACCGAAGTACCTGGCATCATAATGGACCGCCGCCTTACTTTCAATCAACACACCAAGGCATTCGCTGCCAAGACGCATCTTCGTGTCAACCTCCTCAGACGCTCGCAGGAACTGGATGGGTGCATCTTTTGACACCTTACATAACATCAACTGTTGCCTTGGCATACTCCACTGGCTGAATACGCTGCACCAGTAATTGGCGTCACCTGTACCTTCACACAGAATTGATGTCGTTGCTGAACGATGCAATGAAACTTGTCAGTGGTTGCCTTTTGGCGTCCCTGTAGAATATCTTCCAATTCTGTATGGCATAGCTCATGCAAACGTTAGGAGGAACCTTCAGACGATCAATCTCGCCAAGAAATTTATGAACCTGGTAAGCCTAATCCCCCCACCAACCCTTTGAGGATCAGAGAATTCCACGAGAATCACTTTGCTACCAATCCATGACCCTGCAGTCACAGTATCCTATCGATCATCCTTGATCAATGACAGATGGTAGGAGCAATGGTCCACTCCTCTACTTTGAATCTAAAGCATTTGTGACAGCCCTCTAGCAAGCCACAAGGCTGTGACTCTTGAATGAAAGCATGGGTCCACCTCAACAAACTCAGAACTGGTGTTGGTCGTACAAATAACTTCTTCACAAGATCGGAGTAGAACTTTCGCCAAACTACGATTGTGGAGAGCCCAAACATTAGCCACATCATTGATGACTATGTGTGAGGTCTACAAGTCCCCAAAGAATTCCAGCCTGATCAACCTGGATGATGAACTAGCATCTGGTTTCAGACGGATCTCCTCTGTGTATTTTGGACTTGAACGCACGAACGAACGGTGCCTTCTCTAAAAATGTGCCATTGTTGGCGTTTAGAACACTAATCTGATAATAGACTAGTAATTGGAAAAACACAGAGAGAGGTCCGACACTAAACTACAGAATACTAGAGCTAGTGGAAACACAAACAGAAAAAGCATCACACTTTTTTGCTCCAATAAATAAAAATATAATTTACGGTTACCCTTACCCGACTGGTAAGGCTAACCATAACCCAAATCCTAACCATTACATTAAAGTCAGCGTTTACATAGGAAATGGTCGACATGGGAATTTGACATAATAGAAATAGACTAAGTGATTGGACAAAGGAGAATTCTTATGAATTTATTCTGAAACCCTTCACAAATAAAGCATCAGAAAAAAAGTTGGCGATGGGTCCCGGTAAGAACACTCAAAGTTCAACGTCCTTAACTGTGTAAGTAATGCACGAAATCATCTCTATGACGCACACCCACCTCTTCATCAACACTGTAAGGCAACGTCAACTGCGGTTCCTTGGCTACATTCTCCGAATGCCAGAAAGATTAGCCATGTAGACTATAGCCCGGCGGGGCACCCGAATCCCCGAAATCCCCGGACCGGACCGAACTGGACCGGACCGAAACCGGGACGGGTGCATTTTAGGCACATTATCCCGGTCCGGTCGGTATCCCGTCGCGGGATCATTTGTACGGGCTCTGACATGGTCAAGTTGGGTCGGGGCTATGTGGCTTTCTTCCTGGGAAATAATTTTAGCTGTAAAATCAGAGCAACATAACATGTATATTAAATGATATCTGGGATTGTCCTGGTTTCATCTATTTTCGCAAACCTCACCGTCGCTTTTTCCCACGCGGTTCGACCTAGATTAGTATGCATAATCGGAGTGCTCGCCCCATTTCTCAAAAATTGTTTGTCTGAAATCATTTTTACACTACATGCACATTGACAACATAGTTTACGAAATCTCGTAAATTTAATGACTTCAGTATGGATTCTAGAATCCATGTTTCAAGTTTAAAATCCAGACGTGTTTCGTTCATACACTGATTCGCGAGTTTGCCAATTTCATTATCTTTGAATACATATAGCTTAACAAGCACACTGCGGCGCTCCCCACTGATCTCTCACAGACCGGCTGGGAAGATGTTCTCTGGTTCCTGGAAACTTGTAATTCCTGTAAGTTGAAGAAACCGAGCGAAACCAGCGAAAACGTCGGACCAGGGGGGTAGAACATACCAACCTAACGCAAAGCGAATTCCCTGAGTCGGACAAGAAATCCGCATCTGATCTGTTCTGATTGTGAAATTTTAAAAACATTGGGCCTTTATTTTGAAGATAAACCTGACCCATATCTAGGGATTTGACTTGAAAAATGGGCCCATGTCTATAGGGAATTTTCTGCGAAAAACTTAACCCCATGGGCTTGGGGGGGGGGGTATACTATAGAGTTGCGCCTTCACGACAACTGCAGCTTGTTTAATTCTTTATTAAAACAATAAGATCTCATGATGCGAAATCCTTCCCCCCAATGTGGATGCCCGTTCATGAAAATATTTGATAGAAACTGGCGTTTTTGAACCAAAATAACTCTCATATTTTACCATTTTAGTTTAAAACGGTAAATTTTCTAATTTCTTTCTGCGCTTTCCTCGCGCTTTTTGTTCTAGTTTACAATCACATTAACGATATTTGCTTCTAAATGGCAAACTTTTAAACCGCTTTTTCGCGCACATTTTGCTATTAAGGATCTTTCGGCACACCCGACTCTTCATAAATTTTTCATCAAACCCATCCCCCCCCCCCCCCATGTCCAAAAAGAAATTTACAACACTCACTGGTAAGTTCATCCGTCTCATCACATTTCTCGCATCACTGATATAGTCCTACATTACAACACATTTTTGACAATTATTGTACTTCTGATTTCGGTTCGGAAAAGTAAACTTTGACTCAAGAATGGCATGTGCGCAAGTTATCCGTAATCATTTTTGACATACGTAATACCAAGTAGCGCGGTAACACCAGACATTGAATCTTAAAAACATCTTCACAGTTCACATGGATTCGTTCTAAACCGGGGAATGGACGTGAGCAGCCATCCGGTCGGTCTATAAAATAGGCTGTCCGGTCCATGAAAAAACTAGCCGTCCTCGGGTCGGGCGGGTTTGCCCTTAAATTCTCGGGTCGGGTCGGGGGCGGGGACGATACAACCGGGGTAGTCCGGGGTCGGGGAGAAAAAATCTTGGCCCCCGCAGGGCTCTAATGTAGACGAAATGCTCGCTTCGAACCAAGACATGGCAAGAGAAGACCTGGGCGTCAGAGGAAAAGCTATGTATCCAACATCCAGAACCTCCTAGGGGACGTTGAACCATTATTTACAGCCACAAACCATCACTGCATTGGCAAATGATCGAGTCTTGGAGAAAACTTGTAGTCGCCTGCTCCGCAGGCTCGCATGATGATCATAGGACACTCCTGACAAACGTGTTTATTGACAAGTGGAAAAGGGTAGGAAGTCCTCATAGACAACAGAACGTTTCTTAACTAAGTCATTGACATCTGCAATTCCCTACTCTTTACCAACATCTGTAACTCTGCCTACTTTCTACAATCGATGATACCAGGGCCTCAACGTTTTGGGTCTATTAGAATCGTGTAGAAAGCATGCAACAATCCATCATGAACGATATTTCAAGAAGAGGCAGACAACATAAGGGTCACCTCGCGGGACATTGCCTCTCGCCTCCTGTTCCATCAATATAAATTTCTTGCCACTCTAGTGAGTCCCAGGTCCAGTCCCACCTTGAAGGTAGTACTCGTGCCCCCTTTCAAACCCAGGGCAGGGCCATTTTGATTTGCGTTTAAACTGATTCTCTATTTTCCTTCAGGCCGGGGGCAACGATATATGTAGCTCTCTGGATTTTTTTAACGATATTTTAGTTTAAGCTAAACAAGTACCCTTTTCGACTAGTAGCCACAATTTTAAAGTAAAAAGTGGGAGGAGAGTTAGCCAAGCGGTATCGCTCGCTAAAATGAAATCCAGGTTCGTTGGCCCACTCAAGCAGTGACGTATTTGTGAACTCGATTTTCCCATGTAAACTTTTCTCCAGGAATTCCGGTTTCCTTCTCTATAAAATCGGATTTCTTCCCATAAATCTGTTCTTTTATTCCTGGTTTATCGTTGAGATGCTGAGATGGTCCGTTCGCAAAACCTATTCGTTTATCCACTTGCATATTATGGCATGCCGAGTACACCAATTTATCCAAAGCACTGTACAATTAGTGAAAACGAGATCTATTAATTATTATTAAGGCATACGCATTAGAGTAATAAACACTTACGGTTACGCCCCAGTTTTGCAAGCACACCTCATCACAGCAGCGGCGGTGGAACGATTTTCAAAGTGGATGGGACACTTGGCGCTTTATCTGAGTAATTTTCAATACTTACTATTGTTTTCTCGTGCAGCTATGTTATGAACGACGTGTATCATCATTTTGAAAAAGTGGGGAAGGGCATGGCCCTCAGTTCTCTCGCCGCTGCAATATAGCGACACCCGCCAAAATTAGAGACCTGGGTGAAAACATGGTGATTTTTATGGAATTCTAACACTAACACTAACATACAGCCAATTCTAACACACATACGTATATACAGGGTGAGTCCAAAAAGATTGACCCTGATTGTGTCCGCCATTTTTGAATTTTAAATAATATATATCTAACATATGTGATATCTACGGAAAGCTTATTTCATTAGCATTAATTTGCTGCAAAGATCATTCCAATCGGGTTTTTTTAAGTATAGGCGGCTCTACAGTCTTTCCGAATCAAGAATCTGCACAGTATAAATAGCTGATTTTCTTCTGGACACTTGATTTCCTCGCTGAAACCCGTTCTTTCATGTGAATCCGTGGCAAGCAGAAAACCGCCTCTTGATTCAACGCCTGTAGCTCTGTCTATACCTAACCGATGTGAATGATCTTTGCAGTGGTAAATTAAAGATAATGAACCCAGCTTTCAGATGATACAAATATGTTAAATATAATGTTCCTTAAACATTCCAAATGGCGGACACAATCAGGGTCAATTTTTTTTTTTGACTCACCCTGTATTTGCAATGTCTGTACAGATGCATCGTCGCACTTCACAAAAATCATAATTATTCACAAAAAAGTCAAATATGGGGGAGCAAACTTCTACGGGAGTTGACGCTTTACCGCTGTGGGTTGGGTACGTTATAAGGGGAACGTGTAAGTTGGAACCCGCTGTTGGCATATCAATACGCCGAAGAGTACTTGAGTATTTGCACTCCTAAGGGAAGGGTACAAACAAGCCAGAGTCGCTGATTTCCTCGGGATATCACAGAATACGGTCTGTAAAAACTTCAGACATCATCGAGAAGTTGGGTCATTTAAGGTCACGAAAATCTTCACGACGACCACGATTGACTATCGGACGAGATGATCGCCGATTGCTTAATCTGTGCCGTAGAGCTCGGAAAATGCCAACGAGCCGTCTTCGTCGTTTGTGGAGACGACACTATGGAATCAACCTTTCCCTCCAAACAGAAGATTACAGCGAAATGGTTGTTGTATATTGGCGAGAGCCGCAACATCCTTGACCAAATCAAGATGGAATACAAAGGATTCGTCTATTACACTTGTTGAGAACCTCCGAGCTGACTGTAATTCAGGATCGGCTCGAGGTTTTGGCGGCTCAGTGATGGTGTGGGCCGGTATTCATTATGGAGGAAAAAACATCCACTGGTGGTGCCAGATGGAATCGTGAACACCGTCGTGTACGCCCACCATTCTGGAAAATCACTGTCTGCCACATGCAAGAAGGGTTTATGTAAACAACTGTCGGCTGCAAGACGACAAATGTCATGCGCGCCGCAACAGGGCCGCTGTAGTGGGACAATTTGCTTGAGGCAAAGGGGTGGAGCAGATACCATGGCCTGCTTGCTCCCCTGATTGAACCCTATCGAGCATGCTGGGATCCTTAGGCCGAGCCATCAAGTAGGGACAACAACCCCTTCCTCAAACACTACATGAGTTAGCTCAGCCTCGACCTGGGACGCTCTGCCCATTGACATCATAAACAACCGTGTGGACAGTATGCCACGACGGTCTTGACGCACTGATTCATGCCAGTGGCCATACTCGATGTTAGTGACTGTTTGACATTTAGAACAGTACTATTGACATTTCAATCATGAAAGCCTTAATCTTTTTCAAAATACCCCCCCCCCACCCTTTTCCTTTCGGGTTAAGGACACAGTTCGTAAAGGGTTAATTTGACGAAGTTCATGATGATATGTTCAGAGAGACTGATCAATCAAGTAGTGTGGCGAAATACACCCTAGATATCATATATAACTCACACTCTAAGATCATTCCATAAAAAGTGGTAACAATATTGTCTTTAAACTTTATGAGCACATGTATATTAAACTGTTTGCATACTTACATTACCATATCAAGAGTGACGTTATCTTATTAACGACCCTTAATGAACTTTTGATGGGTACGTATAAAAACCCTCTTAACTCATTGAACAGTTGAGGCAGGTATATGTGACCAAGAAGAGGTATAGTGTTCTTCCCACAATGCATTTCTTTTCTGGTCAATACAATTTTCGCACTGGTTGTGCACATGATTTATAGTGACAATAAGTATTTGAATTGTACGATTGAGATGAGTTCTGTTTATTGCATTGTGGGGAGAACACTATACCCCTCTTATTTTGACAAATGAGAGTAGCAGAAAACTCAGGACACTAACAAATAAAAGAACTAATGTTGACCAATGGGACATAGCAGGAAACTCAGACACTAACAAAAAACAACAAACTAATGTTGACCAATGGGACATAACAGGAGGAAACTCAGACACAAACAAAACAAAGAACTAATGTTGACCAATGGGACCATAGCAGGAAACTCAAGACATAACCAAGCAACTAACTATGGACCAAGGGACATTAGAGGAGGGAAAAACTCCGGACACTAACAAACAAGCAACTAATGTTGACCACTGGGAAATAGCAGAAAACTCAGACACTAACAAAACAAACTAATGTTGACCAATGAGAAAAGGCAGGAAACTCAGACACTAACAAAACAATAAACTAATGTGACCAATGGAATAGCAGGAAACTAACACTAAAAAAAAAAACAATAATGTTGACCAATGGGACATAGCAGGAAACTCAGACACTAACAAAACAAATAACTAATGGGACCATGGGACATAGCGGAAATCAGACACTAACAAAACACTAACTAATGTTGACCAATGGGACATAGCAGGAAACTCAGACACTAGAAAACAACTCACTAATGTTGACCAATGCGGAAATGCAGGAACTCATCACTAACAAAACCACTAACTAATGTTGACCAATGGGAACATAGGGAGGAAACTCAGACATAACAAAAAAACTAACTAATGGTGGCCAATGGGACATAGCAGGAAACTAAGACACTAACAAAACAACTTAACTAATTGTTGACCAATGGGACCATAGCAGAAAACTCAGCATAACAAAACAACTAACTAATGTTGCCCAAGTGGCAGTGCGCCCCGGCGGACGTTCGTGCCCCTTTCTGGACGGGCACAGGCTTCCGAGTACTCGGTCTGATCTGACCCTTCCGAGCACAGTATCGACCCAGCCCTCGGACACTCCCCCCACGGCGGAAGCAGATCCAAAACAGATACGGGGGTTTTCCACGGCCTTGTGCGCCCCGTGTCCCGTCAATAGCAGGAAACTCAACATAACAAAAAAAATACTCATGTTGACCAAGGGACATAGCAGAAAACTCAGACACTAACAAAAACAACTAACTAATGTTTGACCTAGGACATAGAGGAAACTCAGACACTAACAAAACAACTAACTAATGTGGGACAATGGGACAAAGCAGGAAAACTCAGGACACTAACAAACCAACAACTTAATGTGAACAATGGACAGTAGCAGGAACTCAGACACTAAGAAAACAACTAACTAATGTTGACCATGGGACATAGCAGGAAGGAACTCAGACACTAACAAAAACCAACTAACTAATGTTGACCAATGGGACACGCAGGAAACTCAGAACATACAAACTCCTGAGAATTAAATGTTCACAACGATTTTGTTAATGTTGAGGGGGAGTTCACATATTCCAGACAACTGATTCGGTACATTAATTGGAAATGTTACTATACTTCACCAAGAGGAAAAAATGATTTTTTAAAATTGTCGTAAATGATATTACTATACGTGGACAATGTTATTCCTGATATACCGATACATGTAAGTACTGTTTCTTTCCACTCATGTTGGACTCCACAACCCACACGCCACCTCTGCAGTAAACTTTGGTAACTCCCTGTAATGGATTTAAATAGCCTCTGCATAAGAGACTGTGTCGAGTTTTTAACATGTTTTTAATGATTTGCCTCAGGGTCTTACAAGCGTCACCGTTCTTTCACTGCTCCATGATGTATTCGTTTGTATACGATTTCAGGATGTTCCAATCGAGCAAGCAATTTCTAAATTATCCTGTCCTTAAAGAAACGATTTTTGGACTAGAATTGAGGAAGTTTTTGAGGCGGGGTCAGGGACACGTATATGATACAGTTAGTTGCCAGACTGTGACACAAAAATGTTGATGTAATTAAAATAACAATGCTTAGTACAATTGAGTGTCAAATTCAGAGAAGAAAAGTGATTAAGCGACTAGCCTGGGAAACGATTCTAATTTACAAGACGGCCCCCCCCGGCATTGGGAATGGAAGGTGATCCCCTTAATGACCCCTTGAGGTGGGTGACTTGACCCTTTGACCCGTAAACTTCCAAATGTCACAAATGTCGTTTAAATGTATTTGTACGTGTTAACAACTTTAAAGATCATATTTTGAGTTTTCAAACTCAATTCCAAGCATGTCAGAGAATGGACTTTTTAACCCCTATAACGTGACCCCTGGGTCACGGTGGGTCAACCTGTACTGTCGTATTGATGATGCCACGAGGATTATCCTGCCTGACAAATTTCAGCTCAATCGGAGCTTGTTTGTCGATTTTGACCTTTGACCTGAACTTTGACCCTTGGGGTCGAGGATATCATAGACCTTTTTACCATTTTAAGTTACATCACTGAAGAAATAACGGCCTTATCGGTCTTATTCTTATAGGCTGGCTACAGCCAATTTGGTTTATTTTTGCATTTGTGGGGACAACATTTGACCATTGACCCCTTTTAAATGACTCTGACCCCAATATGAAAAAATCCTCATGGACACGCCAAAAAAAAATGCATTGTTCCAGTTTAAATAAAAAAAAAATCTATTATGCTTTGTGATGGAGATAAACCTTCTTGAAATTAATGACCTTAAAACCGGAAAATGACCTTAAATGACCTTTGACCCCCAAAATAAAAATATCTTTGCATAACATCAGGTAACACTAATGCATATATGAGGTTTATGTCAATCTTACTATGTTACATTTGAGATAAAAAATTTTTAATATTTTTGGTTTTTGACCTGGAAGTTCCACCTTAATGACCTTTGACCCCATGCCGAGCAACAAAAGTTGTTAGGGGCTTAGCTGCTCAAGCAGGGTTCACGTGACCATGCAACGATGCATATACCAGAAGCTTTTGAAAATTTTTGAAGATTGCTTCAATTCCTTAAGACCGGAAGTCCCCCTTAATGACCTCAGATTGACCTCTCGACCCTTAACTTTTGTGAAGGGTCCCTAAGCGCCTTCCACATGCATGCGTCACGTTACCATGCAAGTGTTAAACGGTAGGAGGAGATTACAGTTCAAGAAATCACACTTTTGACTCTGTGACCCCAGATGGACCACGCTGGGGTCAACGTCATATGTCATAAATGGGACGGGTCAACGGTCATATGGTGCAATCTGGTCAGATTACGTCAAACCATTGACAAAACCAGAAGCATTTGAAGGGTTGCCAAGACGGAAAGAAGAAAGAAACTAGACCTGGGGACAGATCTAATTTACAAGACGGCCCACGTTCGTATGGGAATGGATGGTGATTATCTTAATGACCCACTGAGGTGACTTGACCTTTTGACACCTGTAACTCACCAATATGTCTAAATGTCATCAATGTATTTTACGTGTTAACACTTTACAAGGATCATGTTTGAGTTTCAACTCACATCCAAGATGTCAGGGATTTGACCTGTCACCTCTATAACGTGACCCCTGGGTCGCGAATAGGGTCAACTGTAATTTTCTGTATTTACGATATCCCGGAGGATTATTCCTGTCAAATTATTTCAGTTCAATCGGATTTTTTTTTTTTTTAATATTTTTAATTTGACCTTTGAACCTTGAACTGACCTTTGGTGTCAGACTATCATGACCTCTTCTAATAGTAATGTTACAGCCACGTAGTAATAACGGGCTTTGTCTGTCCTCCATAGGCTGAGGATAAATCCAATTTGGTCTTATTTTTTAGCATTTTTTGCAAAAATTGACCTTTTGACACCCTTAATGACTTTGATCCGGTTTTTAAAAAAAAATCTCTATGACACAACAAAAAATGCTTGTTCCAATACAATCCTATCAAACAAAATACCCATGAAAAAGTAGAAAAATTAAAAAAAAAAACAAACAAAAATCTTAAAATTATTACCTTTTTAAAACACGAAATGACCTTAAATGAACCTTTGACCTTCCCAAACTATTAAAAAGAACCTGCATACGTCAGGTAACAGGAAATCATAATCTGCAAGTTAGTCAACTGTTATATGTTTGGGTTTTGAGATAAAAATTTTTGAATATTTTGGAAATTTTTTGGTTTTTTTTTTTTGACCGGAAGTTCCCCCTTAATGACCTTTTTATCCCCATTTGATCCCCATGCCGAGCACAACATTTGTGAAGGGTTTGAAGATGCGTCGTATGTATGAATCACGTGACCATGCAACGCTTTGCATACCAGATAGCTATTTGTGAAGAATTTTGTGAAAGATTTGTCACATAAGACCGGAAGTTTGCCCCTAAGCCCCAGATTGACTCTCGACCCATAACTTTTGTTGAAGGGGGCCCAAGCTACTTCTCATGCATGAGTCATGTTACCATACTGTGCTAAATGGTTAACCATTAAAAAAAAAAAAGCTTTTTTAAAAAAAAATCACAACTTTTTGACCCCTGGACCCCTAGGACCCCAACAGGGGTCAAAAGTCATATGAATAAAATGGGAAGGGGGGGGGGGGGAATTTGATTTTTTTTAAGTGTTGGGGGGGGGGGCGGGGGGGGGGTGGGGGGGGGGGGGGGGGGGGGGGGGGGGGTTTGGGTGGGGGGGGGGGGAAGATAAGTGGTCATTTGGTGCAAGTCTAGTTAGCATACGTCAAAACCACGTTGGAGCTACACGCAATAATTGACGTGTTGCCAGGAAGAAGAAGCACGGAAAGAAGAAGAAGAAGAAGCAATCAGAAGAAAGACCATCAAAAACAGAACAAGACGGCCTGAAAGGCCCGTCTTGAAAGAAAGAAGAAGAACGCATCAAAAACAGACCAAGACGGCCTGAAGGCCGTTTTGTAAAACCACCGTTTACTCCCCCGGCCACGGAAGCCCTAATACCTGATGCAAATGCAAATGATTTGGCAATAGAGGGGGTAACGGAAATCAATGGAAGAGCCGGTGGTGGCCCGATTGCGAGATGTTGATGAAATGCAAATCACAGACAAAAACCTTTTTCTACTTACATGCTTTTCAATTAGCCATGATTTAAAGGGTATTCATTAATTTCATTTAAAGGGCTACTTACAAATACCAGAGCCATTCATTCATTACCAAAATTAAAGGACCGTTCTTATTTTTCTCTTTTAAAGAGCCATTACATCGTTTACCAATTTTTTATCGTCATTCCTTCATTAGTTATCAATTAAAGGGTGCATCCCAAAACGGACGGCCAAGAAGGTGGGAACCCACGGTCCACAAACACCCACCAAAAATACAGGTACCGAATCCCCCCCCAAACACGGGCGGTGACCGCTCTGTTGACGCCACAGAGGTAAATTCAAATTTGCTGGCCTTTGACATACACGACGCGACTCTTTAGAGTTTGGTTTTTTTAGTACATTTAAAGTCAGTCGTTGGGACCCTCGTCTATCTGAGCATCTGTAACAATACACCCGAAGGGCAAGGGAGAGTTGCCGCTCCTCCGAATTTCGTAGGAAATATCTAATTCATATCTTCTTTGCACTGGTATCAAAACATTCCTATCATCATGTCGTTCAATCAAGATGAAAAAAACAATAAACTAAATTCGACATATCCCTTTATATTTTTAAACTTTACATTATTTTGTAAGTATGAATATGATATATAAGTTGTGAGGTTTTCGATATGTAAATTTTTTATAGCAAAAAATAAAAAAAATTTTATATTGTTTTATAAGTTATAAAAAACTTTAAAGTTCCATACCTCAAATAACTAAAAATGTCAGTTTAAACGTAAAAATTCTGTTGTCAATAGTCCGGATCTATAGGTCCTAAGTTGTAACTAAAAATATATTTTCTGGTGCATGCAGTACCAAGGTCCATATTAATTTACTTCCCCTCCCTATCCACCGGAGACGGAAGTTGCCGGATGTGCACTTTCAGTTTGCTTCAAACATAACACAATCGTTGAAAATGATCATTTTTATTTGCTCAATAAAATTGCCAAACATGCCTATATCAGAATTAAAGTGTCTCCTTACTTACACCTGTTTAGATATCTTATTAGGGCTCAAATTCGCATTCGGGGGGAGGAGCGTTGCCACTGGTTAGCGATATTCGGCCTTTGGTGCAGGAGGTCCCCCGGTTCAAAACCCCGGTAGGGCCACTAGCTTGGATTTAATCGGGTCGACTCTAAATTATGGATTATTAATTTGTATAAGAACTATTGAATAAAAAAAAGGAACTCCGCTCTCCCCGTGGTTATTTGGACTTGGGCAAATGAACCACGAGAATACCCGTCCTTCGGATGGGGACGTTAAGCCGCCAGTCCCATGTACAGAGGTCTTACCTGTATATGTATATCACAGTCAGTGTCGAGAAGGCGTAGGTGGAACCCTGATTGTTCCAGCCGTGCTGGCCAAGCAAGGGAATACCCCTATAGATTGGTTAACCACTGTTTTGGGTAATACCTCTCTCGCCAAGCCATAAAGGCCCATAAGTATTGCGCAACGCGTGCGGAGAAAGTAGGCAACGCGTTGCGAACATTTCAGCAAACGCCGTTGCCTGGTCGGCCAATCCAAAATCATGAATTCTGTGACGTAGTTTCAAAAAAATGACCCACAACGCGTTGCTAGATACTTGAGGAAAAAGACCTTCTTGCTCCTTCTTGTTCTCTCCTAGAGGTTTGTGGCCAAGCCTTCACATCGCGTGGCGAGCTTCACAACGCTTTGCAAGCTTCACAACGCGTTGCTAAGGTTAACAAACCATAAGGGTCATAACGTATTGCCGCAACGCGTTGTGAGAAAGTCACAACGCGTTGTGACATTTCGGCAACGCGTTGCGACATTTTGGCAAAGCGTTGCGACATTTCAGCAACGCGTTGCGGTGTCAGCCAATCAAAAACATGAATTTCTGTGACGTATTTCAAAAATATAAATCTCACAACGCGTTGCGACCTTCACAACGCGTTGCAAACCTTCACAACGCGTTGCGGCAATACGTTATGACCCTTATTGCCGCGTTGTGAAGCTCGCAAAGCGTTGTGATGGCTTGCAACGCGTTGTGAAAGCCATAAGGGTCATAACATATTGCCGCAACGCGTTGTGGATCTATTTTTTGAAATACGTCACAGAAATTCATGATTTTGATTGGCCGACGCCGCAACGCTTTGCCGAAATGTCGCAAGGCGTTGTGACTTTCTCACAACGCGTTGCGGAAAAAAAAAAAAAAAAAAAATCTCACAACGCGTTGCGACCTTCACAACGCGTTGCAAACCTTCACAACGCGTTGCGGCAATACGTTATGACCCTTATTGCCTTCACAACGCGTTGCGAGCTTCACAACGCGTTGTGAAGCTCGCAAAGCGTTGTGATGGCTTGCAACGCGTTGTGAAAGCCATAAGGGTCATAACGTATTGCCGCAACGCGTTGTGGATCTATTTTTTGAAATACGTCACAGAAATTCATGATTTTGATTGGCCGACGCCGCAACGCTTTGCCGAAATGTCGCAAGGCGTTGTGACTTTCTCACAACGCGTTGCGGCAATACGTTGTGACCCTTATGGCTTGTGGTCCTTCGCAACGCGTTGTGAAGCTCGCAAAGCGTTGTGATGGCTTGCAACGCGTTGTGAAGCTCGCAACGCGTTGTGAGTTTCCACAACGCGTTGATAGATACTTTGCAACGCATTGTGGGTCTATATTTTGAAATACGTCACAGAAATTGATCATTTTAATTGACCAACACCGCAACGCGTTGTGAAATTTTGGCAACGCGTTGCTACTTTCTCGCAACGCGTTGCGGCAATACGTTATGGCCTTTATGGCTTCTCATATACCTCTGAGGTCTCGGTCCTCTAAATTGTAATAATAAATAAAATAAATAAATAAATCTTATTTTAATGATTGTGAGATGTGAGAATGGTTGGCCATTTACAGTTTAATATATGCGCCTCGTGTTACCACCGTCTTTCTTTCTCACTATCTCTTTCTCTCTCTGAGTGTTTTTTTTTTTTAATTTTATCTCTTTCTTTTACTCTCTCTCTCTCTCTCTTCTGCCTCTCTCTCTCTCCCTCTCTCTCTCTCTCTCTCTCTTCCTCTCTTTTTTATCTTTATGTGAAACAGGATTTATTTGACAGCACTTTTTGGTAAAAATGGACATTATTCTGATTTGTCTAACATCTCATCAAATAAAAATGGAATTTCTTATCAAACTTTCCTTCACATTTTGTGACTTTTTGTCAAATAAAATCAGCAAAAAAGTTGACGAATGCCTCTTTTAAAATCTGAATCTTTTATAATTAACCCCACCACACGTACGGTCCTGCTCTCTTTTCCACAAGACACACTCTGGTGTCCCATATCATGCTTTTATTATCACAATGATCTTACACAAAACAGTACATAAGGACAAATTCATTTTGATAATCATATTATTAACTTCAAATTACAAATCACCTCTTAGTGCAATAAGGTTTATTGTTCTTTCTGCATAAACTTTCCAATGGCATATCTTTTAACACCTTTCTGAAAGTGTTAATATCTGATTTCAGATTGTCACATCTAGCATTAAAAAGGAATAGCTTTGCATGAAGAATTAATTGGATTCCGATCATAATTATCAGCATCTAATTTGCCCAATATAACATAGTTAATGATAAGAGAGACATGCCTATCAAAGTATGAGCGGACTTCTCACATTGCATGTGGTCAACCAGTATCATTGTCTTTTCCCATTTTGACGCGCCTTCCTTTCCCACCCTGTTTTCGAAAGACTCGGAATGGCATGGATGAAACTCTAGTATTCTAAAAAATACAGTGTACATTAGCTAACTTAACTTATCGTGGCTATTGATATAGTCGCTGGGCTGTATATCACCGAAGTGGCTGTCTGAATAGTGTCTTTAAATCTACTTCATATATACAGAGTCTGAGCGGCTAATTGAAGGCTGCACCATTGAATATTTGTTGATTTTCCTTTCTTGGGGAAGGATTTGATCTGCTCTTGAATGCATTAGCTTATCTATGCTCATTTTGAGTGAGCTATCTCGAGATCCAACTAATTTGATCATTTAAGGTGGATCATTTAAGGTGTATTCTTGTCATGTACACAATCATCTTGTCCTTAATTGTTCCTGTTCTTCTTCTTTCTTCTTCATTTTACTCTTTTCTTTTTTCCTACTTTTTTCGAACCTTTTCTTTTTCCTTCTTTTTCTTCTTCACTTTTCCTTTTTTCATCTTTTTCCTTCTTTGCTTCATTTTTCTTTTTTTCTTTTCATTTTCTTTTCCCTGCTTTTTGTTGTCTTTCTTATTTGCTTCTTTTTCTTCTTCTTTCTTCTTTTCCTTGTTGTCCTTGCTTCTATTTTCTCATTTTTTTCTTTTTTTCGTTTTCTTGTATATTTCTCTTTTTCCTTCACATCGTAAGTTTGTCTTCGTCTTCTTCGCCTTCTTTGTCTTCGTCTTCTTCGTCTTCTCGCTCTTTGTGTTTTTCATCCTCATCGTCTTATTCTTCGTTGTCTTCCTCTTGTCTTCTTCGTCATCTTCTTCTTCGGCGTCTTCTTTGTCGTCTTCTTCGCCGTCTTCTTCGCCTTCTTCTTCGTCGTCGTCTTCATTATCGTCTTATTAATAAACAGCTGTATCCTAAGCGTCGTCACAAAATCTCAAACCGAGTAGATTTCCAGTAGTAAGTCTGTTTTAGGTTTTATCAATGAAGTCATATCAATTACGTGACGCATAATCTGCGCTACCTACGTCAATATAATTATGAATAAATAAAAAATACCACATGCAAATATTGTGCCATTGTCATTGTCTTTACATCTTTTTTGTACAAATAAAAGCTGAGGTTGCCATTTGTACGAACACTTATTTCTTCATTCTGACATCACCGGAAAGTGGGTAATATAAACTTTCTCCATACATACATTTTATGCGTCACTTTTATCTAGTATGAACCGAAAAAAATATAGCATCGGCCCACTCTGGTATAGGTAATGCGTCAGCAAATTCCCATTGGAATATATGGTGATGGGCAGAAGCAAAATCTTTGCTGTAAAACCTGCGCATAAAGCGGTCGTTATCATTTCAGTAATTATTACTCATAAGTTTTACAAAGGCGTATGTCGTTATTGTTGGCGTGGTATCTAAAACTCCTTAGAGTTACAACTACAGATTAGGTCCCCAAAGCTTATTATCTTAATTGGTTTCACACCGGTAAATATAAGTCCCATTCGTTCCTGTACAAAATGGGCGAGATGAAAACGTCATTTTCTCCTTAATGGAACATCTCAGACCAGCTAACAAAACATTTTTGGAGATCATCATATCCCCTACCTGATCAGTCTTAGGGTTATATAGGTTTGTGATGTAATTGGAGATAGGGTTGGTAATTTTGAATAGAATTAAAAACTACTGAGCATACATGTGTTAGAAAATGAAACTATTGCAATAATCACATAATTATATAATATGAAGTGGAAAACGTCCAGCGCCTTTGTAATCACTGCTCCCGTTAGCTGGAGAACAACCTACGCATTCTTTAGAAACCTAGAAATCACACTATTATTAGTGTGATTTCTAGGTTTCAAAGGTGAGCACTGACTTTAAAACACAGTTTCAAGATCTATTTACAAACAGATTCCTAAACACGTTATTTTAAAAAACACACACACACAATTATTTAATTCGGAAATTAAGTTGACATCCCGTGTGAAAGTAGATATAGTCCACCGGGAGCCATAGTCCGGGCTCAATAGACGACGAGCGCCTTATTCTTTACCGTTGTAGGCGGACTATGGGTCTGGCGGACTATAAAACTTCTACACCGGTCTACGACAGTAATTGTCGCCACTCTTGCAGATAGTTTGAAGGGTTCCACTTAGGTGTTTTAGTATATAATTTCCCTTTGCAACTCGCCTATATTTTAAAGAAGTGAGAGTGGCATTAATATAAATCACATCCCTTCATAAAGTAGATTTTTTTTTATCCGACACCAAAAACAAAATGAATGACCATACGTCTACGGGTAATTATATACGAGCATCCTTTACGCTTATTTTAGTAAAAGAAACTGGACCGTACCACTTTTCTTGTGGGTAGGGTAGGTTGTCAAAGTTACGAGGTAGGGAAGTTAGTTCAACATCCGAGATTTTGTTATTGCATTAATTTTAAAACATTTTACAGACTATATAGAGCAAAATATATTTTTCCATTCATGTTAAGTATAAAAAGCTATAAATCCAGTATTTGTACGATTTTTTTGGCCGAAAATTGAAAATCGGCCTATGTCCAGCAAATATAGAGAAATGTGAAACTTCCTATGACGTCAATGTAACGTTAGAAAGTAAGTTGTTTCTACTGATTTGATATCTATATATTCCATGCAAATGTATGCTAATTCGACATTTTGTACGACGGGATGTCTTCAGCTGTAGACAGCCCGTTGTACAACTCATTAATTCAGTGTTCATGCCCACCACCAACCTGAAGGCGCGATAGCACTTGTTCCGTTGCTCTCCGATGGTCGTCAATGCATGAATCGAACATGCTATTGCTTTTACACGCTCCGTGTGATTAGCTTTTAACAATCACTCGCACGGTCCGTTGTTTTTACGCTCTATAATGGGAATGAATACTTTTAATTCCAATCACCTGTAAATAATAAAGTGAATAAAGAGTTCCGAGTATGAATACTTCTGCTTGATGATGATAATACGCTATTTTAACTCCTCCTTAAGGCCCAGCTCGCCCATGCCTTTAAATATAACATAAACAAAAATATTAATATATTTAAAAACGGTGGGAATATTGCATCAAATGAAAGATGCCATCTAGATGAAAACGATGTTTGCGTAAGCACGTCCTAAAAGTAGCTTGGCATTACGTATTACGTTTACTAAGAGAAGAATTTGAACACAGGCTAATTTCTGCCCAAACTAGCAAAACAACATTTTTTGCTTTAAGATCGGGTATTTTTTATTTTTCGTTCCACTATTGTAAACTTGGTATTTTCGTTCTGTATGTCTTCTTTATACAGTATCACGTAAAAGCCTTCTCATTCTAGTTTCTTTTAAGATTCATGATCATTATACTGCAGACATGGCGAAATGTGTCCGTGGATTGTTCGGCATTCATCAAGGGAATTCCGATTTACAGCCATGTTCTTTTAAGCTTGCGCGAAATGGGTTTGTTATCCAAACTATGAATGTATTTTATTTGTGTAATGAATAAAGATTTAAAAGAGTTGTCTTAAATAGAAACGCTCGAAGCATTCGATCTAGAAATAAGACATTAACGGAGGCCAGGCTACTTCCCTATGACGCCATTAATGTAGTCAGAGTTACCACGGTCGAAAGTTTGTACAAATTTAATCTAACTTTAGTATAATTATGGTTTCATTTTGAAAGGCTTTATTTTCGTTGCTCAAAGAATTTCTTTTCCAATAATATTAAAATACCTCACATATTTTTCACATACTTAAATAAACTAACTAGAGTGTTTCTTGTATTTGAAAAAATAACGTACACTTACTGATAGATTAGTTTCTAAATTAATTTGTTGGTGGTATGTAGCTCTTCTGATTTATGATTTGCAATTGTTCATACGTGTGATATCCCGATCTCTTGGCGGTTCTGGGTTAAAGGTAGTGTTCATAAAATGCCCATTATTATTCGGCGTGCGAAGTAACTAAGAAGAAGGCATTCTTTTCTTAATCGCTGATAATCAGTCGGGGCATTATCAAATATGGGAGGCGCCTACCTTTCTCAAGGCAATTGTAGCATTATAAAATACGATGATAAACGAGAGCGTTTACTAACCTGTGACTGATTATGGTCGATCATGCTCTCTAACCATTGATATTTTAACTGCGTGTACTTAGTTCGAGGTAAACAAGGATGGCGGTTCGAGTCCGGTCAAGCGCACATACTGTTTTTTATTCAACATTTGCGTGCGCTGGCCATCTTCACGGATAGATTAACAAATATTCTCTCTAAATGTTGAGGTGCATTATAACCAAAGAGAAGCCGAATTACATAATATCTAAGAGATGCCGGGAGGTGATCAATAACCTGAAGCAAATACATAATTTCTTGGCCGCCATTGTCTGGATTAAACATCTATGCCATCTCCAAACAAAGACATTTTGTTTCAATGAAGTTGAAAGGTATATTTTAATTCAGGATTATTATTAGGATTATATTTATTATCATTAATCTGAAATTAATAAATTTGGGAATTTTGATTACGATTTGTAAACTGATTTCACTCGATGGTATGCATATTACCGGCTAATTCCTTTGTTATATTATTTGGAAAGAACGTAATCGGAAGGTTCAGTTGTATGTGCACCATTTTTTTACCAAGGGTAAATATTACAGGGAGCCTATGGAGTCAATGTGAAAAAACAATGTTTAAGCTATATAAACTATCTAAGCTTGATCGATGGATACCGCCACGCACGAGACGATGTGTTTGCCGTATGTTTGCTGTATGTGTTTGCTGTGTTAATGTTTGTCCCTGGTTTGTACTACACTGCTCTTCGCCCCAAGTGTGAGGCTCATTTTTTACATTGCATGTCAATCTTTTTATATATTAATTAAAGTTTTTCGAAAACTTCAATCGCCAATAACTCAAAAGGTGAATTTTGTCGATCCGCCGCTTTGCGGAATCAGTGACGATATCTTGGCTGATTCCTACTTAATGGTGATAAGAATCGATTTGAAAAAAAATAAGAAAGACCAGTGAGGCTTTCAACAACTTCACATTATATTCAACAGGTTCATCTTAGCCGCAAGCTCTCCAGGGTTTATTCACCGCCCGCCGACGAAAAGGTGAGTGAAATTTAATAAACTACATTCACTGGAATCTTACACCAAAATAAATGTTGGCAATGTGAATGTGAGACATAGTACCAGTCACCTGATTACACCTGATCACCAAACCGAGCCTAGAGGCTTTACAGAAGGAAAACTAGGAATGACAAATATAGATTATTCAATTTGCAACTTGAAACATCTCTACCTTACAGATGAGAGGGGAAGAAGCCAAGAAGAATCAAATTCATTCAATATGCGCCTACGCAGACTTTATAAAGTAGGGCACGGGTAAGTAATTCCATCGAAGAAATGATGCGGTGCCTTAAATCCCAGGTCTGCAATTGACATTACTTGTTGGGGTTGTGCAGGACAGACTTCAATTGCTGTAAGGCCTGAAAAATTGTCAATAGTGATTGACAAAGGTAAAAGGCAATGCACTCTGTATTCCTTGTCCCTTGATGGATTTCAGGTATTAGTCGGACCACAGACGATTCGTTATACTTCGCAGTTGAGACCTCAAGATCAAACCCTGTCAGCCACAAGATATCCCTTACGAACACCTTGCCTCTTGGAATGCCCTTCATGACCACATTTCTACCCATGAGACATTGGGCCAGCTTCAGCAGAGAGGTGTCAGCTTGGTGTCAACCCATCAGGAGTTACTACAAGACACTACCATTTTCTGTTGTAAAAGTAAAAGGCAATGAACTCCGTATTCCTTGTCGCTTGATGGATTTCAGGTATGAGTCGGACCACAGACGGTTCGTTATACTTCGCAGTTGCGACCTCAAGATCAAACCCTGCCAGCCACAAGTCCCTTACGAACACCTTGCCTCTTGGAATGCCCTTCACGACCACACTTCTACCCATGAGACATTGAACCAGCTTCAGCAAAGAAGTTAATCTCGGTGTCAACCCGTCAGGAGTTACTACAAGACACTACCATTTTCTGGTGTTTGAAGGCCCTGATATGCCATCATCGTAAATACAGCGTGTGTCAATTAAAACGCAGGATATGAAACAACCACCCATGTTCATCATAATGTTAACCCCATGTTCAAAGTACATTTTCAACACTTCAATCTGTTTTCATCCCATCTCATTTGGGAAGTTTCCGTAACCTGACCATCTGACACATTTTTTTCTGACACACTTATGATTCCGAAACTTCTTCACAGAATAAAGCACAGGTCTATTCCGTTAAGGCTTCCGAATTCATAAGTGTGTCAGAAAAAGTGTGTCAGATGTGTCAGGTTACGGAAACTCCCTCTCATTTGGGCACATCTGTCCAGAGATAGAGTACATTGAAGAAGGGTTGTGAATTCCAAGCTAGGTTGTTTTGTTATATTACAGATACCTGATGAAAGGTTAGAATTCATTACAGGTTGGAGTCTTTGTGGATCACAGAGAATGACAAATGTGGGAGGATTAAGTCTACGTAATCCTTTAAACCAAAATCAATAATTTTACAAGTGGCATATGTGATGCTTTGAAACAATAGTCCAGTTATTAAATATAAGTGATTCTTATTATTTGTTTCAAACAAAGATTTGTTCTGATTTAATTATCTTCAATACATACCTACATTGTACATAACTGTCGAATCAGACCAACCCGATTTCATAAGGGCTTAAACAATTGTCCTAACCTTTGAACCAAAAGTCAAAATTTTGACCAAAAAAAATCATGTCATGACAACCACGTCCTTATCGACAGCTGCACAATTTTCTCAGAAAAAAAAAATTCACTTTAAATACTGCGTTTTTTCTTAAGACACACTGTAGAAATAAAAGGCGAAATGACCAACCAATTTGACAGAGCCCAATATTCGAAACGGCTAATAATGGAATTATGGAACTTCATTATGTATTTTGGTTGGATTCTCTATTCATAATAAATGCTTCTTTCTTGACTCAATATCAAATTGTACATTTCGAATACTTTGTTTTTTTTTTTCTTTTAAATACGCCAACTCCAAACTGACCAAAGTCGGGAGATAAACAACAATAACCATGGCACCCACGTTTAAACCTTTAATTACTGTCCTGAACCAGGTTACAAATCGCATAAAAGTGTGACTGAGTGCTGGAGGTGTGGGGCACTCACGTATGTTCTCATGAAATCGAGAGCTTCATGACCGAGTGTCCGCGTTAAAATACGGCAGGACTGGCGAACACAATCATGACAATATGGCGGTTTTAACAGGAGGTCAATAAGTTAACTTGGACAGACATGAAGAGAATACAAGGAAACACCTGCAGAAATGTAAGAAATATAGTGCAAGAAATTTAAATAAAATAATGGTTTGACCTCAAAATAATTTCAACAGAAAAACAATGTTGATGTCGTTATACTTGGAAATGGTGAGCGAATAACATATCAAGTCTAGAAGTATAAGTAGCGAGGAACATGCTTTTGCAAGGAGGCAAGATCTGAACAGGGAGAAACAGTAAGAATACTTTTACTGAAATCCATACCAACATTGTGGCCATATGTGGGTTATAGTTTAATAGTTCCGATTCTTTTCAAAATGGACACAAATTCTTTCTATAGTCCCAAAGGTGTAGAAAATATAATACTTTCACTCATTTCACCATTTGCCCACGTAATTAGAGGTCAAAAATTGTAACAATGGTCTACATATCCTATTAATGGGATCATTTACTATCTACTGAATATTACTAACATATCCTTGCTGGGCAAATATGCATTTTAACTTAGGATTGACAGACAAACAATTTGAGACTATATATTATTAATCTTTCCCTGAGATGGCCAGGCGCCCACGATAGTGTTGAAAAAAACCCCATGTGACGCTTGGCCGGATTCGAACCAGGAGACCTCGTATTAAGCACGACGCTATAACGATGAGTATCAAAGCACGGTTGTACAAGAGCGATAGAATAATCTATAGGTGTAGTTCGAAAGGTGTCCTCGCTTTCCTAGCGGATAGCATCAGAACTGTATTATTTAACATATACGATTAAATATCAATTTGAGGACTAGTTTCTTCAAAATCGGAAGCTTCGGAAGGCCTCTGAAAGAGTACCCCAACATGACTGGAATCCTGAAACTTATGACCGTAGAGGGGCAAACCTATACTTGTTTAATCCTCGTGACCAGATGATAAGTTGGTGTAGGTTTCAAAACAATTAGGACCTGTTTTATTTTTTAACCCAATATTTTACATGTTCCCCATGTTAATTTTTCTAGACTTTTGAAAACATGGCTGTAACAATTAAGTATCAACACACAAATTGTTTTTGGTGCCCAATTTTTTAGGTCAAAATAACATCTTTCTTGCATTAAAAGCGATCTGAGTTAAAATCCAAACGATCGAAAGATTTGACTCCTTGACCTTTAATCAAGAGAATTTACTCATTGATACAGGATGTAAAAAGTTGGGATAAATTTGGAGCAAGTCCGTGACCGTGGAGAGCAGAGCTTTATTTCTAAGTGGATTATTTATTGAAGGTTAACGTGAAAGTGTGGGCGGAATCTTCGGAAGGGGGCGTCAAATACAGTGGTCACAAAAATGGAAAAATGCTTGGATTGCTGTAAAAAGGTAACCAATGTTCGTCTTGTTACGAGGATTAAATAAATGTATGGTTGTTACTACGTATCACGTATGGTTACAGCGGTATAAGACAAAAAATGGTCAAATGCCAAAGGTCAGCGGCCACAGGTTAAATCTTTAAAGGTCCCAGTGGCCCGATCGTTAATGCCTCGTCCCCAGAAGCCCAGATTTTACCGAGTGGTCAGACCATTTTGGTAAAGAGAAAGGTACTAGTTTTCTCATTTACCAGTGAAATCTTAGGGCAAAGATATTTGGTTGGAAGTTATGAGCGAAATGTGGCCCCCACCCCCCAGTTTTTTTTGGTCGACCAATTTTACACAGTACTCTATGGGCTTACAAAATAACGTTTTTAGCTTCACATCAAAACGGATTGAAATATCGGCGCGAAACTTTACAGATGGGTTTGGGTGAAGGACAATCTATTAAGATGAAAACTCATATCCTTAAATCGGCATCCCCTTTAATATTGCACCGATTTCTTTCAAAATGGTCTAAAATGTAACCTTTCACAGGGATTGCAACAAAATTAGTTGGCCACTCTCTGTTGATTTGGTTATAGAGATAAATAACAAACAAAGTCAATCCTTTGACCTCATGATTGACCTCTATTGAACCTTTCGTGTGCAATGTATATGCAGGGTTGTGGCATA